>JARHVA010001285.1:1307500-1462500 GCA_037957365.1 Torreya grandis | reverse complement strand
GGGACACTAGATCCATGTGGATATAATGTCGAAAATGTGGTGTTAATGTCCTATTGGTATACTACTAATAAATTTGGGTTGGGATCTAAGATGATAGTTTTGGGACTATGCTTTAGCTAATTGTAGGTGACTATGGTTTGCATAATGACTAGAAAAGTGAGTCTAAGGATATAGAATGGGTCTAGGGATAATATAGGAATAGGGTAACTTAGGTAACACTATTATCATCTGATTACCACTTTTAGGTGATTACATTTGGACCCCTTTATGTGAGTAATGCAAAAAAATGAAATAACTAGTATAAATTAAAAATAATCTTACCTAGACTTACCTTGGAAGTGAATCCAATATAGCTAATTTTTAGTATGAAAATATAGGTATAACTATGTGGAACATGATCCAAAGTAATGTACTAAAATTAAATAAGAAAAAATCGGTATTTACTTAAGACATGATCAAAAGCAAAAGACTATGTTGAAATAAAGTAATTGAGTAAAGTTCAAGTAAAGAGAGTGGAAATAAATTACTACACCTCATTGGGTATAAAAATTAATGAATGAACATGGTGACAACCTGTGTGTGTGATTATACATAGTGATCATATCATTAAATATCTTAAACTAAGTTGATGAATTGTTCAATCCTCATATGGGTGGCTCAAGAACTCAATCCAATTTTTACTCCATCATTACCCACTCATGCTTGATGGATTTTGATCTTTTTGAATAGTTTAGATAAGACTATAAGTGTGCCTAACCCTCTCATGTAGGTAGATAAATAATTAAAGTAGGCCATGAATCCATAATTATCCACCTATGTAAATTAAATGCATATATAACTATAATGCACAAAGTGTTAAAAGTATTTAATTGAGTAAATCTAATTGCGTATTTAGCTCTATGGCCACTTAGGTATATTAGGAGGCTCTAGGCCAATTAGGAATGACAAGCACTATAAATAGAGTAATGAGTGAATCAAGTGATAACCTAAAATTTGATATCAAGTGTATATATCATAAATAATGACATTGAGTTTTATATTCCATCTAATCAACTTGTTTTAAACTAAGTATATGGAAAATAATATGTTGCGCACATGACCCTAATCTAGTATCTGAGTATATTGAATTTCAATTGAGTGTGTAATAGCTAAATATATATAATTAAACTAAATGAGGAGTTGATTATGTTATGTATTATGCCCCTAAATCTAAGAAATTGGTATGAATCTAAGCTAAAATGAATGTATCTAAGTGAATCTAAACATAATTAGAAAACTTGTGATTGTATCTATGTAAATATATATTATACCTGATGTACTAGTCTAATTGATCTAGATTGTTTTGAAGATGGGTCTATTGAAAGTAATGCCCTATAGTGGATAATAATGCTTTATGGTTATAGTGTCCCATGTTTCGTGTTAATGTTTGTCTATTATGATTTCTATGTGATCTAATCTAACTATTAAATCTCTATTCTATTTTGTGTCTACCCTAAGTCTATTTTTTAATCTAATCCTATCTCCTAAAATGTATTTTTGAATAGCAATGTAGGAGCCTGATATCTATGATAAACCCCTATGAATTCCACCTCTTTTGAGGGTAGTTTTGAAACCTATGTAGGAACTACCCTATAAATACGTAGCTCTATAAAATGTGTTAGCTAAAGCATTCACATGATATTATAATATAATATACAAACATAACATTAGAATATAAATACATCTAAGCATAAGTAGGTAGTGTAAGATGTATATTGTAATATAGCATTACACAAGGGTGTCAAGATATATGTAAGAAATTTATAATAATAGATATGAGTAACTACCTAGGGGGATGGGGCATGATGTCCATCATGGATCCCAAGTAAGAAGGGTAGATGCATGAGGTCCCTCATGTCATCAAAAAATTGTGTGTGTGTGTGTGTGTGTGTGTGTGTGTGTGTGTGTGTAACAATAAAATACAAGTGTTATGGTGTATAATTATAGAAGGATGAAAACATACAAGCATGTGTGACACACACAAAATAAGCTAAGGGGATACCATACAAGGGACATGGGCACAAGTCACTAAATCTAAGAAAGAAGACATACAAAGACATGTTCAAATGTCAACATATGCAAGCAATAAGAAATTTGGCATAGATTCATATAGAAGGACATGTTCAAATGTCCATATATAGAAGTAGGAAATCACACACAAGGGACATAATCACATGTAAAAGGCATACAAATGGAGAAGTGGCATAGATCCAAAAAATAATGGCAAATTCAAATGACCTCGAAGATGGAAGAAATATATGAACACAGTCAAGTCTAATATATAATAACTAGAAATGAATGTATGTATATCTATGTAGTACAAATATATGTAAATGTTAGGATATATATATATATATATATATATATATATATATATATATATATATATATATATATATATATATATATTGAGCCTAACTAGTGATAGTCGATAAAAAAAATCTAAGCAATGAGGAGAAATGATAAATATAAATATAAATCACTACAAAAATTGGAATGTATAGTATGTAAATATATAACTTGGTTGTATCAACTACATATGAGATGCCCTTAAGAGGGTGGATGTATCAAATGCATAAACTCATATAAGTGTAATTCCCCCAATGGGTAGATGATATCTGGTCTAGATTAGTGTAGTGGACTAGATTCCTATCTAGAATCTACAATCACTCAACAATAACAAGTGAATCATATATGTATGATAGAAATGACTGTACTAGGATTGCTAACAATATGAAATATTTGACAAGTAGTAGAATTGTAAACATAGCAATGCATATAATCTATAAAATTTTGTGTTTTTGAAATATTTGAATATTTTTGTATTTTGACATGTTAAATTGTATTTGTGTTTTATGAGTATAAGCTATGTATAAGCAAATGAAAATAAACTATGTAAAAAGAGTGAAAGAAAATGAAGTATGTACAAGGGTAGGAACCATACTAACCAATGAGTCTCATGGTAGACTTACTATCAGCTTGACCTATGTTGAATAGGGGAACCGTGATCATGTGTGCAATGTGAAAGGGAAACCATGAGCCCATGATATATTATGTTAAATGATCTAAGTCTCAAACTACATAAGTAGTGATTTTCTGATTATGTGTCATTGATTATGATGCCCTTTGAATTGTAGAGGTCTTGGGGACCCATCTAGTATAAGAAGTTATAGTTGATATATTTGCCCTATTTTGATAGCTTCTAAACCTAATATACATGATCTTGGCATAAACTAAGTAGAGAAAGAACCCTAGAATATATGATGTATCTTTTATGTAATGGTATTTATAGTAATTATATCTATGGGAGAGTATACATACATGCATATATCATATAAGTATACCTTACCTACTTTGAGAACTCCACAAAATACTATGATGTAAGCATAGGATTTGTACTCTCTAATATAACTAATAACCATGTAATATCTAGAAATGTTGGAATTATAGCTAAAAACTATGCTAGAACTACATGTGGGATAGGAAGAGGATACTCATATGGGATACCCTCAATTTTAACCACCTATTTAGCATGCATATAATTCAAGCATTAGTGTATTATAGATTATATGGATCATAGTTATTGTAACCATGAAATGTCTAATAATATGTTAAATATACCTATATTAGGTACTAATATGAACCAAGTGGCTACGTGTGCTAGTGTAACCTATAATGGAAGCACAATATCCCTGATGGACCTCTAAACATGGCCATTAAAACCACTGATGAATGTATTTGTGGGGAATATATTATAATCTATATATCCCAAGTGATGTAAGAGTGTCATGGTGCACATGCTTATACTTGATCCATTATCAACCATGACAATATGAATAAAATGGTGGTGTATATATTGTCATATGAAAAGTGCATGTAAATTTATGTCATCATCCATAATATCCTATTATAAAAAAGTGATAAGTGGTTTAGGTGACACTATAGTGTGATAAATACCAATAATTTTATGCAGTGCACTTGTCTTCTCTGTAATTATGTGATATGAATCTAGTGGTAAATGAGCCTAGTATGTATAATGAACACTAATGTACCCCATACATCATTAGTTGTATTCTATAGGAAAGGATATAAAAATATATTAAGTGCATTTACCTCTATTTGTTATTTTAGTGCCTCTATGGGTGTGCCAACACCAATAATGTTATCCATGATGAGAACTTATATCTTGTGCTTCAAGCTAATGCATCTATTTTTCATGTGTCTTAGTTCCCTATAGTACTCATAGAATGCATTTTAATCATAATTCTTTGGAAGAGGTTATTTCATATCAACCTCTTTAATGGGATGGATATATATGACATTACATTCCAATAGTTATTATATAACTCATGCTAGTGAATCTAGAATATTAGTGAAGACTATACACTAAGGAGTGGATAAAAGCAATATAGGAGAAGACTCTAAAGCTAAATTAACTATGGCCTTTTGATCACTCTTATTTTATATGGCCCTTACCTTATATGGAGGTTTTTTTGTACTCTTAATAGTTGAATCCAATCTATTTATGTATTTATGTTTGCCCATTACTAAAAGATGAACCTCTCTTTCCTTAACTATGTGGTGCATATTGGTAAATGAGGTAAACTTCTTGAATAAGATAGCTTTGTTTAATTATGGAAATAGACATTATTTAAACATATATTTAATCTCTTTTTTTTCCATGGGGCTAGTCAATTTGTATAATATTTTCTTGTATCATAAGACATAATCCAGGATAGACTCATTTGACTTTTGCTTAGCTATGCCACTTATGGATATGATATATTATCATGGATGTTGATAGATAAGTGTGTTATGACTATAAAATAAAGGATTGAATGTCATAATATATTTATTTAGAAAATCATAGAACCACTGTAGGGCATAATCCTTGAGATTTCATGGAAATAGATTCATAAGAATCTAATCATTAGACACATAGTCTAAGCATGTTTTGTAAAAGCCTTTGAGATGATGCTCTGAGTTACCCTTGCTATCATATAATGTGAGATTGGGTGACATGAAATAGGATGGAAAAGTATTTTCCTCTATGTGATGTGCTAAAGGTGTGTGAAATAAAATGTTGTAATCTGAGGTATGTAATGGCTTAAATGCTCCCTAATTAAGATGTAACACCTTAGATTATAGAGTAAGAACCTCCTACATAAGGGATTGTACATCTAGAGTATAATAACTAGCCACAAGTGATGTAGATATCACTAATGGTTAAATAACAATATTATGTTATACTATTTGATTTGGTTGAGTGGGCCTCACTGAAGGTGTAACAACTTATTAGCTAGAGGGGTTAAAAATTGACACTTATTTATCTTATTATTTATTTCTAGTATGACTTGTAGAATCTATGCATGATTAAGGTGTTGTCCCTAAATCCCATATCTAAATCCACCTCATATTTGTTCATGATTATGTCATTATATTTAAGTGGAGATAGTGTGTTTTGATCCTTAATGTGGACCTGATCTTGATCTTGGTTATGGTTCATCTTCAGATACATTGTCATTGAATTGCACATAATCAAGGTGTGAAGGATTCATAGCTAAATTTGTACTAGGTTTTTTTCCTTATTATAGGTGCAAATAACATGAATCTTAATATGCTCTATAGTATTACCACCTAGTCTATCACTTCTTCTTAGTGGAAGAGAGAGATTTTTTATATGGCATATAACAAATAAACTAAAATATAGATACTATAATAGAATATTTGAATTCTGAATAATTAATAAAAGTTAATGAAAATAGGATAAAAAAGGATACAAACCCTAAGAGAATCTAGGGTTTTTTTATAATAATATAAATTAGATGTAAATAATTTTAAACCCTAATGAAGAATTGGTTTTAATTACTGGGTTGTCTACAAAAATTAGAAAATTACAAGTATTCATCGCTAAATTTATTGCACAAAAATTTGATGAATACAAGTAAGGGTTTGAAGTAATATTCAAAGTAAGATAGGTTCACCAAATGATTTAACCTTTTTGGGGTTTTAATAAGAAAATCCTATGTTTAAATTAAAGGGATGATATGCCTAAATAAATTAAATAAATATGCAATAATTAAGTGTTAATTTGTTATGAATTTTAACCTTATTTGAATTTCTAATAATAACAGTAAATAGACATAAATAGACAAATCTAAAAATTGACTATTACAAATGATATGGGTTCTAAAATTTGAGATTTCAGAAATTATCTATGTCATCAATAGTATTTTGATATTCATCTACTCATCAGATAGTAGTGTCTAGTATGGACAATATCACCATATGTGTGTAGTGTCCTTAATGTAGTGTTAGTGTCCCCTTTGCGATATTGTTCCTATTTTTTTGGAGCACATATGCCTATGTTTTTATGACCGTTTATTTCACACATGAAACCTAAAGATCTATGTTATGCCTTGAAAACATTATTTAATATGCAAAGCCTAGTCTTCCTTAAAATTATGGCATCAAAAATAATTTGGTGTGTGTTTGTAGGATAGACTAGACATCCTCAACATTTTCCTACATACCCATACTCTGAAGAGGGATCAAGCCCAATGTAGTTATCCCACCTAGTGTTCTATGTAAGTGAAAGTGAATTCTAGAATGAGAGTGGCCTTAGATTCCTTGAATGTGCTTTAACTTTGAAATGTTTAAAAACTAGGATTAGGGCTATTGTATATGGTATCATGTATAAGTAGGGTAGAATATGGATCAAATACCTTAATTTTTCTCAAAGTTATCTTTCATTTGAATAAAATTTGCATCTATTTTCCATTTAATGAATAGAAGTGAATTAGACTTTTATTTATAGATTTTTGTTGCTTGTGTGGATTATAAAATATGCTTAGGCATACCTTAAGAGGGGCATATATTTTAAAAAGTATTATTTGGGAAGAGCTAGGGATAAGGACACTAGCGCCCAATTGGTGACACTATTGCCATATGGCTATAGTGTCCTAGATGTGGTGCTAATTTCCTATTAGTAGACTACTAAGAAATTTAGGTTGGGATCTGATATGACCTTTCTAGGACTATGCTTTGGCAAACTATAGGTGACTATGGTCTACTTAATGACTAAAAAAGTGATTCTAAGGCTCTATAATGGGTCTAGGGCTAAAATAGGAATAGGAATCATTTTAATAAGCCCTACAGGAAAAACTATTAGAAATATCTAGTGAATCCAAGGAAATATGATTCATGTGAATGGAAAATTTGCACAAGGTGATGGTAAATGGCTGGACCAAACCAAAAACCAAATGGTTGAATTGTATGGCTAAATCAAAAAATTGAACCAAATGGTTGAACCAAATGGCTAAACTATATGGATGAACTAAAAAACTAAACTAAATGGATAAACTAAACAAATAAACTAAATGGTAGAGCTAAATGGATTAATCATATGGTATAATCACCTGACCTAGCCTAACTATTGAAAGAAATTATCAAATCAAAAGAGATAGCTAGATAGTAAGATGATAAGGCTAAGTTGAATGGTCAAGTCAATCAACTGAACCAAATGGATGAGTTGGATGGTTGAGTTGGATAGTGGAGATAGATAGCTAACCTAGATGAATGAGATAGATGACTAAGCCAGATGGCTAAACTAGATGGCTAAATCAAATATTTGAGTTGGACAGATGAATCAAATGGTTGAGCTGAATAGATCAGCTAGATGGTTGCATTGGATGACTAAGTTGAATAATCGAGTTAGGTGATTGAGCTTATCAGCTTGGATAGGAGACTAAACTGAATGGCTAAACTAAATAATGGAACCAAATGGTAGAAATTAATGGTATAGTCACTCAATCTAACCAAACTATTGAAAGAAATGATCAAACCAAAAGATATATCTAGATGGTTAGATGGTAAGACTGAGCTGAATGGTCAATTCGATCAACCAAACTTATATGATGAGCTAGATGGTCAAGATAGATGGATAAGCTAGATGGTTGAGCCAAATGACTAAGTTTCATGGCTAAAATAGATGGTTAAACTAGATGGATGAATCAAATGGTTGAGCTAAATAGATTAGCTAGATTATTGCATCAAATGACTAAGTCAAATGGCCAAGCTGGGTAGCCAAGTTGATCAACTTGGATGGGTGTCTAAATTGAATGATTGAGCCAAATAAATTAGTCATGTAGTTGAAATAGATGGCTACACCTATTGCACACCTTGTTTGGATGATTTCACCAAGTGATGTAGTCAGAAGGTTTAACTATTTGATGTACTGATGGGTGACTTGTGCATCTGATCTACTATCCAGTTACCTAGTCACCTCCCATGCTCTATAAATACTCACCTCTAACCTTATTTCTAAAAATTTTTAGAACTCATTTCTCATCCCTAGGACAAAAAAATGTTTAAAAGCCATGGAAAGACATTTTTTTTCAAAAACCTATTATGCTCACACATTGTGAATCTCATACAACAACTAGATGCATTCAATGATTAGGTTCAAGAATGTAGCTTTAGTGGCCTCCTCTTCATGCCATAATATGACCTTGATACTACCACTTTGAAAATGATAATGTAATCATATTACTTGAATGATATATTCACCTTATAATTTGATTGCATAACACTTTTATTTGGTACTTCACCATAGGATATTCATAATCTCACAGGTCTTCCATTTAATAATGTAACCCGTATGATTTCCAAATCACTACTCATAGATGAAGACATAAATTAATTGGCCAAAAATTATGATTTACACATCATAAAAATTGATATGTACTTATAAATTTGATTGTATATTCAAAATTCAATTTTCATCTTTTATGATATAAACACTATAATCCTCTTTTTATCTTTCATTTCAGATAGTCAAAAGAGGGGCATCTATATCAAAGACATTACTCACCTTTTTTTAAAATAAATGATTCAATTTTTATAGACTAGAATAGTATTTTAACGAAGAGCTGCAAATATTCTATACTGAGCATTATATTACATTGTTCATATTGTTTTTAAATTTAAATTTGACTGGTGCTCTTGTATTTCCTCTAGAATAAGGCTTGAATTGAATTCTACTTCTAGTAATCCCAGTTCCACTATTTTTTGGTCCAATTTTATTCTTTCATTATACTATGATGACTTCTTTTACCTCAAGAAAACATAGGGTCCAACTGTATTGGATTCAAAAATTATGATAAACTCTTTGTTTGTGGATGAGCAGGAGGTTAGTTAATTTGTTCATTTGTTGATATAAATCCTAAGGTTTAATGTTTGTCTATTTGTCAAATGGTTACCAAGGTAAATATTAATAAATATTTGATATTTGTTTGTTACAAATGAGAGGCAAGAATGTGTACCTCAAAAAAATAATCTATCTCAAAAGGATATCATGCAAATATAACTATGGTTGAAGATTCTATATATTTAGAGTCTAGAGAATCATCTATGTAATCTTATAAACTTGGGAAATGTCCATGAGTTTCTTTGGTGTGATCTCCATGTGTAGGTTTACAATTTAAAAGTTGAAAATGAGATTTAAATTTTCCAAACTCAAATACATTATTTTAGTTATTTGTTTTATTCTTGTAGTTTACTCGAGAGTAATTCAGATGGTGTAATAACCACCAATACCACCACAACAAATAGTAGCATCTACTGTCTCATCTTAACCCTCTATGGAAGGTATTGTAGATTTCATATATATATATTTTGTATTTTGATAATTGTTTTTTAGAATGAACATTTATGTAATGTAACATCTCAAAACACCCCTGTGGCTATCACTCACAATATACCATGTACATTGGAGAATATTCTATCTCTAAATACAAGTATCAAAATTTTAATTTCAATTTTACATATTACTTTATTTTTCAATTTATTTATTTTCTAAAATAAATTAAATTTTATAGGCCATCCTATATCTATGAGGAAGATTATGCCACCACCTTTTCCCCTGAATGCATTTCATGGAAGGAGGAAGGCTCTTCCATTAACACCATCAAAATGAACAATAACACTACAAATATTAGGTTTCCAATTCCCCTCTTTTTCTATTGGAGGTTTATAAAATGTGTAACAATTGACTTCTCTTCCAAAAATTTATCTTGATGATGAAAATCTAGGGTTTGATAGTGTTGTTGATGTTGGAACTGATTTCAATCCACATAATTTTATCAAAGGAGATGCATCACATGTTCATGAAGCTACTCAGTAGGAAGTGGAATCTTCAAGTAATTCACTAGATAGTCCTACCCCAATAGAGAATGTTTTAAGTTTGATGATTCCCTTACATATTTTCCATTGAATAATTGTTTAGTAGATAGTATTAGTGGTATTCTTTAGGAGGGAGTAATTGATGAGTTGGAAAATTCATATGTGTGGGAGATTAAAAAAAGGCCCTAATAAAATAAATAAATTATCATTGTCACAACTACTTAGAGTGAGAAAATTTATTTGCATTGGTGCAATAGGAACTTGCCAAGATGGATGCTTTGTTTTCCAAAGCTAAACCTAGGTTAGTTACTATTGCTAATACTTACAATGATAAGGTGTTGATGATCATGCTTAATAGGTTGGAGAATTTGAATGTATAATCCTAAGCATATTTTAATAAATGGGTAAAATACATCAATCTTATTGTGATTTTGAATGTGGAGAAGGAAAAATAATCTAGTAATGTATATTCATTTTAATCAATTTTCATGTCATTATTAATTTTCCTCACATCTAATTACATTAATTTTTAAAATAGAGGAAAAATATGAGAACTTGAAGAAAGAATCCAAGGTCCTCAATTTCCATCTAAAAAATTCTCAAAAAAACTTTAAAATTTACTGCTCAATTCAAGGAGAAGCTTATTCTGTTGAATAAATAGAAGAACACGCTACAAAAATTCATTAATGAGTAAGGATAGGATCCTAATACCTTATTTATGTAGAAGACAGTTACCGATCCAAATCTAATTTCTACAAGAGATGGTGGAAAAGAGGATAGGGAAAATCTTGGAGGTCTTAATGTTGTGGCTATGGATTTTCAAAAGGTAGGGATATTGAAGGACAACAGTGGCATATATGATGTTTTGATTGATAAAATAGTTGAGAAAGTGGTTATGAAATAAGGGGAAAAAGTGGTTGAGAAAATAGCAGAGTAATTGAAAGTATATTTTAAACTTCTATATACTTGAATAAAATGTTTTATTTTAAAATATAAATTATGAATGACAATTTCAAGTTTGTAGATGTTGTGATTAATTGATTGAGGTTTAATTGCAATTTCAATTTGAATTTTATGATGTTGTAAACTTGAATGTTGTTAGTAGGTCCCCTTTTGATATTTCTAATGCACTTGTGAAACTCACATCTCAATATAAATATATTAATGTCAACATATTCCTTTAGAAAGTGTTCCACCCAACACAATGATAATATATTAATCTTGTGCAGTCATCACTTAGCAAGAAATGCAAAAATGCATTTCATAAAATGTATAATAGTTATTGTATGCTATTATAAAAAATGAGTTGTTTTCTATGGAATATATCTTATTTTTTATATTTATATTGTTTCTTTACTAAATCATGATTTGAGATGCTTTTGAGGCCATTATAAAATCACATTCATGTTTGGTAGATGTCTATGTTGAAGATAGTATTTTGATAGTCAATAATAATAATGGGGATTCATCAAAGTTGAGAATATGCATAATTGATTGTGATAATGAACTATAGAATAGGTTAATAGATTGTTTAATGTTATGAGTATGCATATAGATAAGGTTATATTTTATTTTATCACTTTATTCTAAAAATAATCAGTGTTAAGGACTCTAATCATTTGCACAAGTTTTTAAATATAGGCTATCTACTCTGTACGTGTAGTTAGCCTACACTACCCTATAGGGAAGTACTATATATGCCTTGTGTACTACCTATGTAGGGCATATATAGTATTATATACTATATATATATATATATATATATATATATATATATATATATATATATATATATATATATAATGAAAGTGATTTCATTGTTATAGAAAATATACAATGTTTAGGACTATGTTCATTTAATTACAGGAATTTATTGAATTAAATTGAAATCCTAAGCCAAAATGTAGACCTAGGTAGTCAAATGTTAAATGTTGAAAAATATATCTATAAAAAATATGTATCAAAGACATAAAGAACCATATTAACCTACAGTGTTCCACCTAACACAATGATAATATATTAATATTTTACATTTAGAACTTAGCAAAAAATAAGTAAATGAATTTCAAAATATGTATAATAATTATTTCATCTTTTGACAAACATGAAAAATTCAAATTTATAAACTATATTTCTAAAATTTTGATAGTTGAAAGAATTCTCCACAAACCTGATCATCAACAATGACATTTCCATCCCCCATGTTAGTTCCATATTTAGTATCATTATTTACATCCTCTTTATTTTTTGTTATATTACTGATGCCTCTTCTTTCAATTAGGGAGCTCCATGTTGCCATAGCTCTTTCATAAGGAAAAATATCCACTACATAATGGGAAATATATAATCTCAAACAAGTTTCTAAATTTCTATCCAATATGTTTTGAAGTTTTGACTTTATGAACAATAATGCACTGAATAATCTTTCATCTTCCACTGGGCCCAAAATCATTGTTTGATAGAGTTCATATAATCAAAAATATTCACTTATACTTTTTTTCAGTATACTACTAGGATAAAGTTTTTTCCACGATCTTGTAATTTCCCCATTCTCTGTTGGTTTTCATAAAAGATGATATTGTTATAATATTGTAATGCCAAAATGGATTGAGTGGGATGTCAATAAATAATTTCCCAAAATACCCTCAATTTATACTCCATTCACCTCTACATATCTATAGAAATGCATTATAAGATAGTGCATGTATTTCTAAAATAATTTGCTAACCATTTTTTGACTATTATTACTATTTCATAAAATGGAATTGACAACTACCATCACCTCAAAAAAATCATCCCTTTGAAAATGATCTCTAACCTTCTTATCTATGTTTTGGGAAACTCTACTTAGTTTCATTTGGGTTTCAGATAGAGTAGTGTCATATAGAATATGTGTTATGGGTATTTCTTTGGTTTCAACTCCCACAACATTAGGTATTTTTTAGAAAGTGTGCATTGGAATCTCCTTTCCATTAATAATGACACAAACATGATGATTGATATTCAACTTCAAATAACTATTAGGGTTTTATAAATTGGTTAAACATTTCCAACTACTAAAAACAAGGCCTTAAAACATTTTATTCAAAGTGTATAGTATTTCAAGAGATTCACATACTAAATTTCTTAGTCGTATGAAGTCCATAATATAAATGGACCTCTCCTGTGCATATTTCATTTAATAATTCATTTCCTTGAGCATTGGAAGAATTCCACATAAATTCAAAAGTGTTTCCAAACATATTAAAATTTACAACAAATCTTTTGCCTTGTCAATTTCTCTACGATATTTATACATGAAACCTACTAATGATGGATATTCTTCAAAAATTTAGCAAGCAGGTTCATACATGGAAATCCACCTTATGTCAGCATCTTTAAATAGTTTCTTACCATCAATCACTCCTATTGAATTTTTTTGGAAATCTAAAATTCTTTTCAGACTACTTGACATATAAACATGTAGGTCATGAAAGAGCTTCTCCACTTTGGCCACATTACCAAATTTACTAGCCATTTTGTATGCAAAATTCATCTTATGAGCCATGAAATGAATTTTTTTTATAGAAAAAATACAAATCATTTATATTCCCTTGCATAACTGATGCATTATCAGCCCTGACACACACCAGCTTCATAGCTATTTCATAATCATCCATTCCAACTTTATCTTTCAAATTTAATACAACCAATTTATGAAGATTTTATTCATTGCAATTTTATACTATTTTATGAATTGTTAGTAGTGAGGTTTCCTTGAATAGTTCTCAAAATTATACACATAAATGCAAACCTAGGTTGTATTATCAACTATTGTGGCCTCATCGATTGATAGTGAGATAAATAGTGATTTTTGAATTCTTTCTTCCAAATCTTTAATATCAACCATTGCTACACATTTTTCCATTTCCCAAGCATTACTATCCAACCAATGTGATTTTGGAATATCCAAAAATCCATTATGTTGAAACAAAATCTTATAATCTAAAAAATTAGAAATAGGTCTAACTTTTTTTAGAATATGGTATATAGTAGAGAACTGTGTGTATTTCACCTTTAGATGGGACTCCTTGACTTTTCCAAAATTGGCTTCAATTATTCCCCTTTTCTTCATAAGATGCTTTTGACATTTCTTATCATTTTCATGCTCTTGTGCATATCTTAAATACATGAATTTTTCTACAGTTTTCCACCTATATGTTATTATTATCACTCCATCTAGGTGCTTCACTATCTCATATAATTTTCAACAATGTTTCTCAATCGTGTCTAGTTTCAATTGCATTCTCTATTTTTTTTCCTAGTTTCTAGCTACATATTATACACGTGCATTCTTTCTAAGTATCATCAACACTTTTATGCTCTATAGGCTCTATGAAGGGAAATTTTTTCTCCCAGTCCACCTTAAAGGACTTTCCAATTGTCCATCTACTTCTCTTCCTTTAGGAATATTTTTGAGTGGAAGTTTTAGATAAACTTTGTGTTTGGTGAGATAGTCCAATCTCTTTTACCACTTTAGTGTAATTATCATTTTCATGAAAAACTAGAGGAGAATCTTCAAGTGGTGTCATGTCATCATCAAAAAAATATTTAGGTGCTGATATATTATTCTAGTTGATTCTATCTTGGGAGATAATAGTGGGGACTTCTACATGTAAAATTGTTTTAATAATATTGAACAGTTGAAGTCAATTTTTTGACAAACTAAAGAAATAATAAATACCTAGATTTTGAGTGTATTGTGATTACATGGAATTTTTGGTTGGGTATTTGAAATAAGATAATATGGATGATTTCCATGATGATTATCCTATCCTTTTACCATTCCCACTAGATACCATGGTGAGTTTTTCATTTGATACTCTCATTTAGAACTATCATTTGATAGAAGGGTTTTACTAGCTTTTAGATCTCTCATACATCTTTACCATCTGGTGATACCATTTAGCTATATCATTTAGTTATGTGTTCAGCTTGGACATTTGGATAATTCATTTGGCTAGGTTATTTGGCTAGATCATTCAACTGGGTCATTTGATTGAGTCATTTGGTTGAGTTATTAAACTACATCATTTGGCTAGTTTTTTCAAATGCATCATCAACTAGGTCATTTAGCTTGGTCATTTAGCTAAGTTATTCGATTGGATCATTTAGTTGGGTCATTAGACTAAGCCATTTGGTTGGGACATTCAGTTAGGTCATTTAGTTGGTTTATTCAGCTAAAGCATTAGATTTTATCACTCAATCATGTTTTTAGGCTTTATCATTCATCAATGTCATTTATCTCAATCTTTTTCTTTTGTGGTTCCACTTGTTCCTGTGGTTGGTATATGTCAGACACTTAGGTGATCTACTATATATATCTAGAAAATATAAGGGTAATCTTATATATCATTGTAAAGGTTTGGAGAGTTTACCCCCTCAAAAAAAATATCCTTGAAATTTTAGTGATCTGATCCCATCTGTTGACCCTAAAAAATCACAAAAACCAAAATCTTAAAAATGGAATATTCATTGCTAAAAAAACCTTGACTAGGAATAGGGTAACTCAAGAAATAATATTAGCATCCAATTACCACTTTTAGGTGATTACAAATTACAATGATGATTAAATATTCAATAATAATAGGAATGATAATAAACTAAATATTTATATTCATTTTTCTAAATCAACACTTACGTCTATGCAAGAATATCATCATGTATTAACACTATAGTTAGTAAAACCTAACTTGATTGATGATATAGATTTTCCAAAGATTTAAAAATTGTATGATTTATTTAGTGATGATTCTCTCTTGGAATATTTTGGGTACTATTAGTATATCTATCCCTTATACCATAATAAAAAATTTCTCTCTATAAAAAATACCCACACATATTTTGTAGAGAGTGAAAACTTAGAAGACAATATCCAAGTATATGGTACCAGTACAATTCTTACTACACCATATTTTGAATATAGATTAACATTGATAAATGAAGAAACAATTGAGATCACTTAGGAAATAGATAATTATTGAATACTGGTCTTCATTGAATCCATGCTCAAATACGATTAAGTCAAATTCTTGAGACAAGCACTACATGATTTATCTAAGATATTTTCTCAAGATTGGTGTGATAAGATAGGGATTAATCCTATAGGTGAAATCCAAAATATAGTTACCTATATATTCAAAAAAATTTGATTGAAAATAAATAAATATGTATCTAAAGGTATCTCTAATAGTTAAAGATGAAATTTAAAGGATTATTAATGTAGGTTTATCACATCAATTTATTACCTTGAATGGAATTCTAATATTGAACTAGTTTAAAAACTAAGTGGCCAAAATAAATTTTATATAAACATTCATGATTTAAATATGGCTTGTCATAAGGACAATTTTCCATTAGTAAATTTAGATAAGAATGTGTAATCTATAATTGGTTATGATGTGTTTTTATTCATGGTTAGTTTTTATACATATACTCAAATAAATATAAATCATGAGGACCAAAGTAAAATCTCATTTGCCATACCATGGAAGATGGTTTTTTAAGTGGTCATGCCCATTGGAATAAGGAACATAGGTTCTAATTATAAATTGGATATGATGCACATATTTCTTAACTTTTTACACAAAACAATGTCATATTATTTTGATGACTTATTTCCAAAATTTGAATATCATCAAAATGATGTTGTAGATTTATGACAGATATTAGAATGTTTAATAAAATATAATGTGCACCCAAATCTCAAGAAATAAGAATTTTGGTTTTCATAAAGAATTTTTAGGCTATTTCATTTCTTAAATAGGTATTTAATTGGATGTAAATAACGTAAAGGATATTGTACATATGCTTCCATTTAAAGGTTTAAAGTAGTTAAGATGTTTATAGGGAATAATGCAAGAAATAAGACATTTTGTGGATCAATTAATTGAAAAATTGTAAATTTATAAATTGATTACTAAAAAAGGATATAAAGATTGAAAAGGATGATAAATCTTATCAATGTTTTTATTCCATCAAGGAATATCTATTTAATCCATATATTATCATGCCTTCAATATCATATATGCATTTTTATAATATTTTGTAATATGGATCATGTCTTAGGGGGTTTTAGTATAATTCCATGATAATAATAATGGATGATAAATATATTACACTAATCATATTCCTATGAATTATAAAAAGAGTTACAAATAAATATAATTCTTTTCCCTTACCATTATATTTTCCATGAAAAAACTTTAACATTACATGCTTAATAATGAAAAATATGTTATCACAAACATTGATATCATAAACATTAATACATTAAAATATCTCATGATGTAAACACATTTTGGGAAACATGGTTAAATGTGTGATGTTAATTATGTAATTTGACTTGAATTTCATATCATAAAAATATCTAAAAGGATAGGTAATCTTAGACCAATTATTTATGGCACATGTTAGCTAAAATTAAGCACCATTAATGAGTATCATTCAAAACTTTGGTGTACAGTATCTTAACTTTATTGATAGCCATTATAAAGGTCTTGTATTGATCATGGATGGTCTAAATATGATAGAAATTATGTCATTCTTTGTAGATTACAAATCCTTATAGGATGGTCTAGTTTAAAATAAGGTCAAGTCACTTTTTCTTGCCATCAATGGTCATTCAATATAGTATTCTTCATGTGTTTAGCATAAATTAAAGTAAGTTTGAGGATATTGAGGTTTGATGTTAAGACCAAGTGTATTGATCCATAGTGAAGGTAATGGCATAGTGATTTACCTATAAGATATGATGCTCATGGTGATGGAAACAATATCAAGTAAATGAGAGTGTTTTGTAATTTTCATGCCCTTGAGGTGATTAAGGTCTATTTGGATAAGTTAAAATACTATTTTCCTTGAAATATTTATTTATTTCAATATTTTAATAGGATATCTTGAGAAAACATCAAGCACAAAGAGTCAATGCTAGGTATAAAAGTCAAAGGAAGTCTTGACAAGTCATTTGACACATGATAAGAACATATTTTACGTTAGAATGTTCCTAAATTTACTCCAAGAAGGGTTATAAAACTTTTATAATATTCTCTTTAATTTGAAGCTAATTTATTCATTATTTTTTATGTTCAAATATAGTATATTATCATTAGTAGTAGGATTTTTAGTTAGAAAGGTTTGTTTTTACATTATATCATCCAAAAAGGGTCAATAAGACTCTATTAATGACTTGAATAGAGATATTAGTTGGGTTCTTACTCATAAATGTAGTGTTTTTAAGGGAATAAACATCTAGGATCAAGGTAGAAGTACATCATACGTATAATGAGGAGGGGGAACCATCACTACAATCTTATCCAATTTCATTCATCTCATATCTATGCTTGAAAGGTGTTTTCAAAGTTAAACAAGTATAAAACCCATGAACATTCTCTATTGATTTCTACAAGCTCTTGGCAAGGCCAAAAAAACTCATTTGTAGATGTTGGTTTATGCACATAGGAGATATTTTGGATAGGTAATCCTAGGGGTAGGAGGGTCCCCATGTGAAATTTAAACCCCATGCATAATTCTAAGGTTTAAAGCTTCTAGTTTTATGAACAATCATTAAAAGAGAAAGGTGATCTTAAACCTCATAAACCCTAAGGTTTTGGTCTTTTTTAAAATGTACTTTGAAGATTTATAGGTGATTTACAAGAGTTGAATGATGTATTTGAGTGTCTTTAGGATACTCAAAATTCTAAATCTAATATAGAAACATATGATCATGTCTCCTTTGTTAATAATAATGCATGATCTGATGTGTGCTAGTGTAATAGCCATGGTTTTGAGAGATTTAAATTGTAAAACACATAAATGAGGATCATTACAAGATCTTAAGTAGCCTGCGCAACTTCTTAGTACTTCACATAACTACTAAGAGGTCCTTTAATGTAATAAAGATCCAAGTATGATGAGATCAGACTCTCATAGAGACTTTCTTTCATTGTATCAACATGAAGAATAATCCTTCACTATTGTTATGAGAAAAAAAATGAAACATGAAAGCATGATTATACTAGTATAAAAGTAATCCCTAAGTGTTATAATTCCTTTAAAAAAATCATCAAACTTGAATGGATACTCATAGGCAAAGCTGAGAGGCATTTTCCTTTGCTTAGAAGTTAATGGAGAAAAATCATGGGGTGAGTACACCTAGGGATCATAGGCAGCCCTTGTGCCCTTGGAATTGATGGTGGAGAGAGAGAGAGAGAAAATATCTCATCTTTATGAATGATCATTAAGACTGTAAGGTATTCACAAGCAACTAAGAGGACAAAAAGGACCAAATGAAGAAAATACCTTCTCAAATAGCCCAAATGATCCTAAATGGTCTTTAAATAACTTGTAAAATACCTATAAGTACCTGAGACTCATATTAGGGTCAATATTTGACATGTGTGAGGAATGTTTTCAAGTAAATTGACCTAGATGGCATGCTACAAGTCTATTTGTGTGTATTTGAGTAGGTTGAAACCTCTAAGATAGTGTATAAAGTATCTTAAACCTAAGAAAGGATCAATAATCATTTATAACCTTAAAAAAACCCCTCATGGTATCAAAAATGATCTCATGGATCAAGGATTAGACCTAGTAGAATGTCTACCTTTTTTCATGAAAAAGAGACAAGGTTATAGACCTTTATTGAGATCATTAGGAGTGTAGACATCTCCAAGTCACACTAGTGAAATTAGTGATAATGGTTATGGTGTTATTTATAAGAGTAAGTAGTTTCAAGAAGACTCCCAAGTATATCCTCTATGTCAATGGATTAACATCTAGTCTTTTAGATTTACACAAATGGAAATATTTGCCAAAGAGACTAAACATCATCATTAGAGAGTAGTATAAAAGGTGTCAATAGGTACAAGAATAAGTTTCCAAACCTTACACACGTAGATTTATGATTATCAAGCATTAACTAGGTGTCAAGATTTAAGGAAAGGTAGTTATAATCAAGAGGGTGATATGTTAGTTTTTAATCACCAATAGGGTTAGTTTCAAAGACAATCAAGGATAATGAGTTTCCTCCTACACCACTCCATGAACTCATGATCAGACTCAAAATGACACATGGTGGGAGAGTTTATATCCCTTCATTTTATAGTCTTTCTTGTTTATAACTTGTTTCATAATGATATGCTAATCATCATGGACTTCTAAACTTCTCTATCTCTTGTATATCACCTCATTATGTGTGTGTGTGTGTCTATATATATATATATATATATATATATATATATAGACACACACACACACACACACATAATGAGGTGATATACAAGAGATAGATAAGTTTAGAAGTCCATGATGATTAGCATATCATTATTAAACAAGTTATAAACAAGAAATAATATAAAAGGAATGGATACAAACTCTCCCACCATGTGTCATTTTGAGTCTGATCATGAGTTCATGCCTTGTATGGCTTGTAAAGGATCCATTTTTTAGTTATGGCATATCCCTATCCAAATGAACACTACACTTTGCCTCTAAAATGAATAAAATTAATTTATAGCCTTATCTTATACTTATAACTAATGTATTATTAATTTTAGTCTATGAATGATAGTGATTTTTTATGAAACCTCCTCTCATTTATCCTATCCTTGTATCTACTTATAAGTGTTATTCATCCTTGTAGTTTACATAGAGTAATTTGAAATAGCCTTGTATGGATTGAAAGTTGAAGCATTGATTAGTGTATTTTAGGTTTCTTGATCACCGCCCTTAATATATGCATCATCCTATATCCTTTGTGTGAAAAAATAATGTTTGGAGAACCCATTTGAGTTTTGTAACTAGATACAGTCATAGTTCATATTCTTAGTGAATTATGAATAGTTAGATGCAACAAAATTAATGCATCACCTACCTAGTTTAGTTTGACTCCAGTTCTCTCTCCCTTTTCCATGAAAGTAATATATTTAATGATAGTTATAAGTTGATATATCAAAGTATCTAACCCTACTCTATAGGTTTAATCCATTCTTTAGGTCACCCATAACCTAGGATTGTTCCCATGTGTCATCTAAATTAGGCAGGTCTAAACAAACTTCCTAAATGACGAAAATTTAGGTGTTAACATCATCAATAGTTGATACATATCTAATAAGAAATTACTTTTTCTATGATATTAATATATATCATATCCATAATGATACTTGGACTTTGTAATTTGATGGATATAAATGCAACTCAAGTGCTAGAGTAGGAATAGTTCTAATTAATCATCATGTAAATCCCATGTAATAATTATAAAATTTATGATCATCATGAAAAAAGAACATCGGATAATAAGAGGAATTGATTTTGGGATTAATGGCCACACATAAATTATAGATTAAATGTATTCAAGCATATGGGGATTCTTAGCTTATATTCAATCAAGTTTCATAGGTTTATCAAACAAAAGAGGAATATTTAAATCCTTGTAGAGAGATGTTATAACTTTTAAATACATACTTTAATGATATTAAAATTGTGAGAATACCTTGTAATAATAGCTATCATATAGATGTTATGGATAGTGACACTTATATCAATCCTATTAATGTCAATGATGATTAATATACTTTATCCACATAAATTTATAATGTATACACCCAAACTTAGTCAATCAAACACAAGTACTATATCTTTGTAATTATTCCACATGAGGTTCCTATTAATGAATGAGACTCATTCAAACATGTCATTTTGGTATTTTTAATGTCCTTATGGTATTTTTATCATCTTATCTCTCTCTTATTTCACTCTCAATGTTCCCATATCAGTCCTTAACATAGTCATCGGCCTCTTAGCCATTTGTTTGGATCTTACCCCATTTTTTCCATTTTCGATAAGAGAAACATAAGGGACACTAGAGCATTTATCTAATGTAGTTTTCAACACTATTGTTAAATAGCAATTTTGGAGTGTTTTTTGGGTTCCTTCATTTTTCGAGTCTCTTATTATGGTCGACTTAACTTTGTTTAAATTGGTCAGTGCAAAAATATGTTTTTCATATTTAAAATTAAGTGTCTTATATTTACAGGGTTCCACAAGGCATTTTACAAGGGAGGAAGAATACTTACCTTTTAAAGTTAGATAATGAATAATATCAATATGCAAGTTCAGTCTCTTCATATTAATAAAGTATTTACATACCACACATAGATTGCATGCTTTGACCAATAAAAGGGCCTAGGTAAAGATATGTATTTATGCTTGGTTTATTATTCACATTACATAATGGATAACTAAATTAGTATAAGGTACCTATCATTGGGGATATATAAAAAACACTTAGGATAATAGGATTTTTTAGGATAACATGAACACATTCCACTTTCCCCCTTTTCCCTACTTTGCATTTGATCTTTGTGTGATTCTTGTATGCAAGAACTTGTTAGGGTTTTGAAGAGAATAAGTCCAGATACATGTTTAATATTGGGAACACAAATCAATGATAGAATATCATACAACTAAATAAGGTTCCCTTAGACTTGTAGATCTTAGTTCAAGTGGAAAACACTAGAGTATATGAGCACTAGGAAGGATAGGAGCACCCTGCTCTAGTGTCTACTCCCACTCTAGTGTCTAAATTTAAAATTATAGTAAATAAATAAAATCCTAAAGTGGGGAAGAAATCCTAGATGTCAAACATAGTCAAATATAACTCCTAGGCTATATAAAAGATAAGTTTCTCATCTATTTGCATGATTTTATTTGAAAACCCTAGTTTCTCAATATCATTCTATAGGAAAGTGAAATGTATGGTTGGATTTTGATTTAGTTAGACATTTAAATATACTCATTTATCTATTTGGTTATGGTTGATTATATTTAATCATAATATTAATAAAACATATTGTTGAATTTATTTTTATTTTTTTAATATACATTCAAATCCTTAGCTTGTCACTAGGTTTTCCTTATACTTTATGTGATTAAATTAGGGTTTTAAATTTATAATTTTACAAATTTTTGTCTCACAAAGGGATTCAAGATAGCATAAATTAAATTTATTCTTTCATGTTGGATTATATTTTGCCTTTCATTTTTATTTCTCTTATCTTTCTTCTCCTGGGTTTTTGAAAGTTTAAAATGAATGCTAAGGAAACTCTTCCTCCTCATCTGGGTGATCAATTCATAGTAATTCCTAATAATTATAGAAAATAATGGATAAATTACTAAGATTTTTCGTTATAAAAAAATTATGAGCATGATTTCATATATAATGGTGATGATTATTATTATTTCCATGATGGTTATGATGAATATTATGAATGTGATGATCACAATTATAGTGAAGTTAGTGTAGATGCATCTTCTTCTCCATATCCACTTTCCTCTTCTCTCCCCATCCAAGAAAATGAACTTAACAATATAAGTACAAAATAACCCCTCATTGGTAGTGAATTTTTTTATAGTAATCCTAGTTTTTCAAAAACATTTTCTACATCTCTTTTCAAAATAGCATAATATAAGGAAAATAAAGTCAAAATTACATTACATAAGGTTACATCTTAAAAAGATCATCCTTGTTATAGTAATTCTCCTTTATAATATGCTAATGTTATTTCTAAGGTATAACATAAAAATGAATATTATATACCATCTCATGTGAATTCAAAAAATAAAGTGAACATAACATCATTCCATCATTTGATAATGTTTTAAACAAAGTATAATATGTTTCTCTTCCTCTTTTATTAACCTTTTCAACTCAAAAGCTTATTGAAGTTTCAATTGATAACAATGTAATAAAATAGTTTAATCCTATATCATATGATGATATGTCAAATAAGAGTGAAAATGTAATTTATACTCATTCCTATTTAACTCCAATTATAGATAATGAAATCAAATCTTGTATTTCTCCTAGATGTGATAACACTTTGCATGATAGTGAAACTTTAGAATCATCTCTTACAGCTCCCTCTAGTGAACATGAAAGTGTGTATCCCTAAAACTTTAATTCTTAGAGTGAAAAAGATTATGATTGTGATGAAAATAAGAATGATGATGATTATTATACATATAGTGAAGAGGAAAATATTTAAACTACACTTAGTATTCTTTCTTATTTACCCATCTCTCATGTTAGGGAAAATATCAAGTTACATGATAAATTAAATGATGATGTGCCTAGTGAGAATACTATTACAACATATGTTGATATTCCTAGTTATTGAGGTCAATGTAACCC
The DNA here is from genome assembly GCA_037957365.1 of Torreya grandis. Taxonomy (NCBI): domain Eukaryota; kingdom Viridiplantae; phylum Streptophyta; class Pinopsida; order Cupressales; family Taxaceae; genus Torreya; species Torreya grandis. Next base: position 1,438,049 of record JARHVA010001285.1, on the reverse strand, counting down.
CATTTTTGAAAATGGGGTCCCTTGTTTCAAAATTTTCAAATTTTTTCCTTGAATGGAAAATACCACTTGATCAATGTTATTTATTTGAAGATCATCCACACCTATTACTCATTTGGTTTAACTAACACGTTCCCATTTGTTACTTGTCTTTTTTAGACTAATATTGCTAATGGTTGTTTCATGTGTTTTAAGATGTAGGTTCAATGGAGATTTAAGTTTTTATAAAATGTCTAAAGTTTTGGGATTTAATGATAAATTTTCATTTTGATTAATTGTTGGTCTTTAATTATTTAATTGGACTCATGTTAGAGAATTTAAAAAATTCTAGTCCAATATCTTTTAACCTAGGACCATTTAAATTGAATTCAAATTTTATGTAGGTTAATTTTATTCAAAATTGCATGGGAACACTATAAGTTATTTAATACCTAACTTATATTCTATACTAAGGTCTTAATCATGTTTATTAACTTGAATAAAACCTTAGTCTAAACCTTCATGGTAATTTTTTTTATCCCAAGTCCCTTTAATTATTTCATTATTTGCATGTACTAATTAAATACAAGGCCCCTTTTATTATGTTTCATATTTAGCCTAAAGTCTTATGCTAAGGTTATCAATCACATTTAATAACATGAACAAAACCTTAGGTTACAGGATTTATCCTAAGTCCTATACATTCCCTAAGCCTTACTTATTTTATTTTGTCTATAAGAATAGAAAGAACCAAAAAAGGATGACAAGTGGTGAGATCTTGGAGCCCAAGTAAAAGATATATGGTTCATAAAGACTCTTCAAAGTCAATAAGTCAAACACCTAGATCGACAATGCATGTTTAATTGGGTAAAATAGATATAATGATGCAATATAGAGGTTAAAAAATTAAAATCTTAGTGAAAAATCATAGAGATAACAAGTATCATGCCTCTAATTTATAGATTAAAACTCAATCACTATCTCAATTATTGATGGTACACAACCAAGCATAAACATTTTTATCAATGGTGAACATTAATTCAAAACTTTAATGAAGCCTTCAAAATAGTGAGAAGGTGAAAAGTGTCATCATCATGGAAAATGAGTCAAGAAATTAATGGCATGTAGAGAAAAGGATAGAAACTAAAGGATTTATATCAACAACATGTGTTGATCCATGCAGCCAAGATCCAACAGTGCAAAATGAAAGTTGAAAAGTCAAAAACTCTAAAAAAATGTGGTAGTAACATGTGTCATAATCATAATGAATAGTATAAATATTGACTAATATAATTCAACCTATACGATCTAAATCAATAGTACAAGGTAAGGTAGAATTTTCAATGAGTTGAGACCCAATGAAATTTTGACACATGTTCTAAAGGACAAACGATCAATTTTTAAACATTAATGAGTTGGGTGACATGGTGGAGCCACATAATCACCAAATTATATTAAGATATCTCATGGATATAAAAAGGTAAAGATATAAATACTATATCTAAATTCAAATCTAATTCATGAAGCTCTCAATTCATATTCCACAGTCACCATTAAATATCTATGAAAACATACTTGAAATCTAGAAAATCCTAGCATGTATGGAATCCCTAATTTGATATTGTGTTCATTGTAATAAAGATAAGAAACATTAATTTATCACATGTTCAAGGGTATTTATATCCGCAATTGAATTACAATCCACTTTTGAGCATGTTGATAGAATTCATAGCAAAGACAGCTGGAAAGGGTGTTTCTAATAAGGATGTTGAATTATACTTGACCATATATGCTAAGGGAATGGTTTTCAAAGACACTGAGTTTAATGCTATGGCTCTAAACACTAGAGAAACTTACTGGTCAAATATATTTTGGATCATCAAGAATCAACCTACCAACACACAAGAAGAAGAGAAGATTTTCTCAACCAAGAGACTATATGAGGACATTGTTATAATCTAGATGGTGGTCTTAATTATGTAACTATGAATCCTGAGGTACTTCACTGCATAAACATTATTGCTCTTATTTTCAAAGAAACTAAGGTAGATAAGGGCATGAATTATCCATGAACATAATTTAATAAATATTGCATATATTTCTATTATGGCATTCAAATCCTATTACAAATTGCCAAGACCCCAAGTAGACCTTTCTACAATCAATTCCTAGGCTAAAGAACATGATTTTAAGAACATCCTAGCTATGTTTCTATACTCTAGGAACTGGGTCTTTGTATACTTCAACAAAAACATCCCCATTAGCTAATTTATACTTGGGATAAGGATGATTATGAAAATATTGAACAAACCATGTGGAAATTTGACCATAACCCATGTTGATCCTATCTAGGTACCAAGTATCTATTTCATGGTTAAAAATTAAATTATCCCCCTTCTAGGTTAAATAATAAGCATATTATTAATTAGGTAGATGTTTTCTCTTAGAAACAAGAAGAAAACTCAATTCTATATGATGTCATATCTCTTAGATTCTTTTTGTGATACTAATAAGATCCCAAACTAGAATGAATGGTCACTTGGTAGGACACAACTATTTCCCAATATTATTCAAAGATGCACATATTCAAATACAAGGACTACATTCAATTCATATGTAATTATGTTTACCCAACCTTGAATAAGGCCATAACCAACATTTTAATGCCAAGAATTAGTACATTGATTAAAAAGTCTATTGAAACAATAGGTGATATATGGATATACCTAGATTGTATGGTCATAATAATTGTAGGGACACAAGTTCTCCTCTTAGGCTACCCATTCATGTCTCTGATAAGGTAACTAAGCAATAAATTACATATAATATATTTCATGGTGTAGATGGTCTCTATAAGACCAAGAGTAAATTCTTCCTCCATAACTTCCCCATAACTATTGGAAAGACCATATTCAAACAATGGGATGATATTGAAGCAACATATAGGCATAGGACATCCTTCAATCTACAATTGGATGGGATTAGATAGTGGAACCTTTATTTTAGGGTTAAGGAGCATTTGAATATTAAGGGAATAAATATGCCTTATGATCATTAGCATGGTGATTTTGACCCTTTATACACAAAATCATCTTCATACTCTAAGGTCACCAAAAGAATAAAATACCACAACCTGAGGCCTAAATCCAATTTAGAAATAAACCAAAAGATGGATGATATATGGTAGCTAGGGCCCAAACGATATTATTTGATAGGTAGTATAACTTCTAGACCTCCACCAGCTCAACCATAAATAGAAAACAAACCTGAGACACAAATGGAGTAAAGATCAAATGAAAGAAAACCAAATGAGATAGCTTCTTCTTCATCAATCCTTGAATAATCCAAGCTATAAGATTAATAATTACCTTAGGGGGAGGTAAACATGATATCAATTAACCATAATTAGACTATAGAAGATGAACTCAAAATGTTATCAATAGCTTATTAGTCAGAATGAGATGGTAAAGAAGCAAAGACTTAAGAAACTAAAGAAGAAAATGGGAAGGTAGTATTGGACCTAGTTCCTATGGACATCCCCAACAAAAAGGCTAAACTAGTTATTGGTCCTAGAGCCAAGAAACCCAAAGTTAATTTCACTCATCCTTTGGGTGAGTTTAACTTATTTAGTGAAGAAAACTTGATATAATTTCTAACTATTCTAAAATAGTTTATTTATGGACCTAAATTGCAAAAAATCCCTGTGAGACATCATCCTTGGGCTATGATGCAATCCATCAACATTCATGTGCATAAATAGATCAAGGCATGGATTGTGGCTCTAAAAAAAGGAAGATGAAAGAAGATTGGATACCCCAGGTTAATCAATTGGGTCACAAGTAGATATCTTAGTTCCTAAAGTGACCCAATCATTAGTGGGAGTCAATTCTGATCCCAAGACTACTAGCTTGTAGAGAGTAATAGATAAAAAGTTCATGGTAGGAGGTGATGAGATCACATACACTAAAGTAGAAACATTGACCAATTTAATCTAGTATAAGGACAAAATTATAATGATAATCCTATATTTGAGGAAAATTTTCATGAATTACCCAAATCAAAATCAACACAATTACAAGTTGCACTCAAGGGCTTTTAACATCAAAAGGGGAATTTGAAGTAGGCTATCTTTTCAATCCAAAATGCCATGATCAAAATGTTAGAAGATATGTTATTTGACATGTTTAATTCTTTTAATTCAATAAATTATAGACAAAGTATATTGAGCTAGTAAGGTACTACAATAATTAACCTAGCTCACTAATGGTATAAATCAAGAGGCAAAGTAAAAGATTTTATCAACATCCTGACAAAAGATCAAATTCATAATTTCAAAACAATCATCTTGGCTCATCTAAACATGGCCATGGGATTATTGATATACAAGATCAAGAGTCTGACCAAATGGTCTAAATGCATTAAAGGTCTTTCTAGGGATTAAAAAATTAGAAGAAAGGATAGAGCATATATTTGGGAGTATAATCAAGGATCCCACTACACTCTACTTAATTAGCCTAATTACTAATGATGAATTCAGACATAGAGCCACCTAGGTCATGCATTAAGTAAAAATTCAAATAAAATGGAATATAGGAATTAATAACATAAATATCGTGGACATGATATATACTATAGATGATAAGATTGCATAGGCCAAGAACATAAAAGAATAATTAGAAAGGGCTAACAAAGATTTTATAATCTTAGAAGGTCAAGAAGATGAAATCTTCATGGATCCCATTATCAACTTAAATTTTATTGATGATCATCATGACAAATCAATGGAGATCCTTTAGCAAAAACAAAGGACTTCATTAGCAATAGGGACTCAAAGTTGAATATATTGATAGAAGCATATTCTTTTTATAACTAAACATTTATGTTTTTGAAAAGGAATATTCTTTGTAAAAACATGTACAAATTGTAAATAACATCACCTATAGGTCAATTCTTTAGAAAGTGTATTTCTCTAGTATGTTGTAAAGGATAGTTATATAATGTTAATTTGACATGACTGATTAACATACCTCCTTGGGATTGAATTGGCCATGATATTGGATCCTTGCATAGAATATTGAGAAAATATATTTATGGATCAATGAAATCATAGATAAATTGCATAGGAAGAAGCTTGTCTTCACATAATAATATTGTAAAAAATCACCTTTTTGCATAAAATCTAATTAACTTACCTAACCTTCTAAAGTGGAAAAGTGGGGTACATATAGTGATAATTAGGGAAACATGATGAATCCTCTAATTTTCCTAGTTAGATAATTACATTAGAATGAAATTAGCCTATGTGACCCTTTTATAACTAACCTAAGGAAGCTTAATTGACATAGAATGGACATATATTTGTATAGGCAAAACCCAATGGGAAAAATCAATACACTAACACCTCCGCTTAAGTTTAGCTTAGGTGAGATGAGAATTGGGTCTCAGCATTCAAATCCCAATGAGGTACCCAAGTACATAATGAATAACCTCCTTAAGAGGAAGAAGAAGTTGGAGCATCCATAACCCTAATGAGAGCTCAAAAATGAAAAAAAAATAATCTCTATAAAGGGATTGGTTAGAATATCTATAATCTAATTCAATGTTGGATAGTACCAAATATTAGTGACTTACTCGTTGAAAAGTTTCTTGATGAAGTGAATGTGAATCTCTATGTTTTTGGTCCTTTGATGGAGAACCAAATTCTTACAAATTTGGATAGTGATTTAGTTGTCATAGTAGATGATTATTGGCTTATGAAACTAGATACCAAACTTAGTGAGAATCCCCTAAATCCATATTGCCTCAATGGTAGAATTGATAACCCCTCTATATTTTTCCTCTATAGATGATAAAGAAACTACATGTTGCTTCTCTCTTGACCAACTTATTGGACCCAAACCAAGTGAGAAACTATAGCGTGAAGTGTAATTATGACTCTAAATATCTCTAGCCCAATTTGAATCTATGTATCTGATCAAATCAACCTTTATTCCTACTCTACAGTGTATCACATAGTTATGAAAACCTTCAATGTAGTGTAGAATCTAATTAGTTATTTTCCAATGCAATTCATGTGGCTCCTACATAAACTAGTTGCTTTCCAATGCAATTCATGTGGCTCCTACATAAACTAGGAGACCATTATAACTACATAGGATATGTTAGGTCTAATGTGTGTGAGATAGATAAGACTACCTACAAGTTGTTGATATGGAGTTACATCAACCAATGGTGTAGGATAATTAGCCTCAAGATTCACACTAGATAAGAAGAGAGTAGGAGATGGCTAACAGTCAACCATGTTAAACCTCTCAGTAAAATCAAGAGAAAACTTGGATTGTGATAAATTTATTATAAAATATGATTAAATTATTCAATCTAGAGAAATTAATGCAATAATCCCATGTTTATCATTGAACATTTGTTTGAAACTATAGTTTTCACTATTGAGATGGATGATTATGAGCTCCTTATAATCAACAAGTCATCCAAGTAGAGAACTAGGATTAACAGAGAATCATCCTATCATAAGATGTAGACATTTGGATCTAAGTGACATCTAGTGAATGTAACTATGAGGAGAAAGGAGTCCATCTTGGCATACCATGCCTAATGGGCCTTTTTGAGTCTATAGATAGATTTCTTGAGTCTACACATCAAGGAAGAATCTTCCACAAAGCTTTGTGGCTTATCTATGTAGATATTTTCTTTGAGGTCACCATGTAGAAAATCACTCTTGATGTTTATTTGGTGAACATCTCACTGGTGTGTAGCTATGATGGCTAGAGTGAGTCTGATAGACATCATCTTGGCTATATGAGAAAATGTCTTGATGGGGCCTATGCTAGGAACCTAATAAAATCCTTTAGAACTAGACAAGCTTTATACTTATCAATAGACCCATCTTCACCATACTTATTCTAATAAACCCATTTGTAATGGACTAATTTTCTTCCTTTAGGAAGAGGGACTAAGTCCCATGCTTTGTTTCTAATTAGGGAACTATAGTCCTCTTGGAAATTAGAATCCCATTCTAGAATGCCATATACCTCATGAAACGTTTTTAGATCTAAGGAAATGGCCAGGTAGGCATGTGAAGTCCCTTGAAACTATGAACATGTCCACCTTGTATCTAATGGATTTCTAACCCATTTCTTATCACTTTAAAGTGTCTATTTGGCCCATGTAAGACAAAAATTATATGATATTGGAGAATCAGGAGGTGAGACATCATCATATAAATGTGAGTGTGATATAGAGGAGGATAATCCTCATCACTGCTGACATCACTTGAACTTGAAGAAGAAAAGTCATCCTGATCATCAAGAGGATTTTGAGGTGGATCCAAGTCACTATCTGAGGTGGAATCAATGTCCAGTGAGACTTTTAAAGAGTTTAGATTACCAATAGTGAGTTCAAGTAGGCCCCCATGAAAATTTACAATCACTTATATGAACAACTCATGAGTTTTAGGATGGATAAGAATTTATCCATTACCACCCTTTGGATACCCCACAAAGATACAAGAGTAAATTTGAGGGTCTATTGCCTTGCATTTATTCTTAGGAACATGGGCCATTGTTTGTGATCCATAGAATCAAAATCGATCCACTATGGGCTTGTGACCATCCCAAGCTTCAAAAGGAATGATTCCTTCCAATACTTTGTGTGGAACATGGTTTTGAATGTAACATGAATAGTTTATTGCTTTGGCCCAAAATTAAGGAGCAAAAGACTTTGATTGAAGAATTTAGTTGGCTATTTCCTTCAAGGAATGGTTCTTACATTTATCCATACCTTATACTAAGGACTACATGAAACTATGTGTTGCATCTGAATCCCCTCTGTTGTGCAAAATTGCTTAAAATTGTTGATATACTCCCCACCATTGTCAGTCCTTAAGATTTTAATGGAAAAATTTGACTACTTCTCCATAAGTGTCTTGAAGTCCTTGAAGTGATCAAATACCTCAGACTTATTTTTGAGAAAAAAAACCTAGGTGTACCTCAAAAATTCACTGATGAATGTGATCATCTACCTAGTCCTATTAAATTAAGGTTTTGAAAATAGACCTACTATGTCATTTTAGATAATTTCTAGCTTCGGTTTAGGTCTCCTTACTTTGACCTTATCATATTTTTATTATATTTTCTTACCAAGAATGTATCCATTTCATAGGACATCCAAAATTTTTACTTTATGAAACATTCAAACCATGTCTTGATGACTAAGTTTCTCTAGGTAATAATAGTTTAAATGGCCAAACAATTCATGCCATAATTTGCTAACTTCATATGCATGAGTAATTAGTGTAGCTAAGGGTTTATTTAGGGAAAATTTTGAGAAGGTATACAACCTATAATGATTATTGTCCTTCCCATAATCCACTATGATGTCACTGTGTAGCTCCTTAATAACCACTAAATTAGGTGTGAACTCAAATCACTTCCCTTCACCTATGTGAGTGATTTGGTAAACAGACAGAAGATTGGTGGATAGTGAAGCAACACATATAACATAATTAAATGTCTTTTCACTTAATTAAATATATATTTTACAAATTAATTCTACTAAAGTGTCATCACCCATGAAAATTGAAGGCATATAACATGGATCTATTTCTAAAAATAGATCCTCTAAGGAGGCCATGTGATAGGAAGCAACTGAGTTAATAACCCAAGTTAAGGGTTAAGAAGCTACTACAACAAGTGCCTTACCCTTATTTTTACCCTTTTTGTTTTATTTAGCCTTTGCATGATCTTACATGGATGTGTTTTGTGTTGAGGATTCAAGAACTAATGTTATTCTTCTCAAGCATCTTAGTCAAGGTGTCAATCTTCTTTTTCATGCATTTAGATTCATTATGACCAAGTTTCTTACAAAATTTTCATTTGAGTTTCTCCTTCATAGGTTTCCTACTTGAGGAAGAAACATTTGATGATGCATTAGGCTTGACATCTAATTTTTGATTCTTTTTATCCTCATGATCTAGTTCAAACTATTTCTTCTCATGTTTACCACTACTAGAAGGATTCTTATTATCTTTATTAACAATCAAGGCATATGATTTTAAAGACTTCAATGCACCCATTTAAACCAACTTACCTTGATCCTAAGTCATATTGCCAACAAATTCATTGAATGATGGCATTTTTCAAGTGGATCAAAGTGCATGTTTGGTAGCATGAAATGTAGAGATGAAAACTAAATAGTTATGACCTAGTTTTGTAAGCACAGATAAAATGAATTGGTCGTCTATTTTTTCAATGCCATATTATTTCTACTATATTATTAGTGATCTAAAATTTGTAAAGAAGTATTTTAGGGTGTCATGGTCACCTAGGCTCAATGTGATGAGTTCATTCTCTAGCTCATGACACCTCATGATGTGCCACACTCTAAAAATATTGTTTAAGATGGTCCAAACTTAGTTATGATATTTTATAGATTCAACATGAAATAGGAGGTTGAGAGACATTGGCAGGCATAAGAACCCTTAGGCATCATCACATATGTTGTACTATTTAAATTTTTATGCATATGTAGAGGGCTAAATTTATTCAAAGCAAGTTATATTTTAGACTTCCATTTGAGATAGTTAAATGGTGTGAGTGGTTCAATCAATTTTAGATCCATTAGTGTAGGTGAAATTGAGATAATTTATAAAATAGGGATAAAAGCAAAGAATATATTACAAACAATAAAATTACCCCCTTAAAATATCAAAAATACCCCCCTTTAATTACAATGCAACACATGTTCAATATTGGATGTTAGGCAATTATAATAATGCATCTATGACTAATTAGTGTGGGAGTACAAGAGGGATGTTAGGCACAACTGATAATGCATCTAAAAAAGGTACAAAAATTTAAAGTGAGTTTTAATACATTACACCATGAATAAAATGGATGTTAAAAAAGGCCTAAAAAATACCATTAATGTCTAGAGATTGAAAAATAATGCACTTTAAAAAAATTAGGACCCAAAATAGAGATACAGATTGAAAGTTATGGCACTTACAAGTTCTTACTTCTACACATTCCTAGATCCTTTCTAAAAATGGATTTTTTTCAAACTTAAGATTTTTTACCAAAAAAATAAAAAATGGAAAAACAAATTAGAGGTACCCTACAACTATGAGCATTAATAACCCTTCAAAATTTTAGGTCAGTCTCGAAAGAGTGATGAGACTTCTCCCACTAATTTGTTGAATGGAAGAAGGTAGTAGAGGTACTTCGCAACCCCGAGTAGGTATTTCATAGTGTACACCAAATTTTTGGACCTAATCTACTTGAATTCTATAATTAATCACCATTTTAAAATTGTAGTAAGTAATAGACCCCAAAATTACAAGTTTCTCTTTCATAATGTATGTTGGAGTTTCAGACCTATTTTGCTTGAGGTAGGAAAAGTTATAAATAATGACCCCATGTATGTCTGAGGGCATCTGAAATAGAATATTTGGGTTTTGTCACCCTAATTACTTAACTTCACAAATTTTTAATTAAATTAACTCCATAATTCTTATTTCTTCTACAGGCAAGTAAGTGGACTTATCAAACAACTCAACTTAGAAAAGTGAAGTTACTCACTATTGAAAGTTCAATTTCATCTAATGGATAAGTAACAACCCTATAAATGTCTAGATTGGTTAATAAAATCTCCAATTAATGTAACATGAGGTATTTCAAATTTAAGTATAAAGTAATGTCCACTTGTAGATCTAAATAATGAAAAGGTATGATTGGAATAAAGGCATGTAAATCGAGGCAAGCAAAAAATTCCCAAAATACTTTAGTGATGGAAATGCTACAAGAGACCCGTTTGAGATTTTGACCTAAGGAAGGAAACCCAAAAGAAATTTTTACACAATAACATAGGCCACCATTTTTTGCAAAAAATGAAAAAATGGGTCCTTAAGATTCCAAAATGAAAGAAAAAATGACTGTTCTAGAACTAGGTCATGTTTACAATCAATCCAAGGGATTTGGAACCTTATAAAACTAATGACACAGTAATTTTTGAGATATAAAGCTCTAGTATAAATTTTTTGATGAATTCTCTAAGTAATCCCACCAAACCCTTCTTTATGCTAGAATAGTGAATGTATGCAAGATTTCACCACAAAGATTGCTGCAATACTGGTAAAAATGGATTTGATACCATTTTGGATTGGCCATGATCTTGGATACTTGCATATAATATTGATAAAATATATATATGGAGTAATGAAATCATAGATAAATTACAAAGGAGGAATAAACTTGTCTTCACATAACAATATTGCAAAAAATGACCTGCTTGTATAAAATCGCATTAACCTATCTAACCTTCCAAAGTGGAAAAGTGGGGTACATATAGAGAAAATTAGGAAAACATGAGGAAGCCTTTAAATTTTATAATTATATAATTAAATTAAAATTAAATTAGCCTATGTGATCATTTTATAGCTAACCTAAGGAAGCTTAATTGACATAAAATGGCCATAAGGCTGTGTAGGCAAAACCCAAAGGGAAAAAGCACTACACTAACACTTATCTTTATATATAAGGGATATTATCCATTGTAAAAAAAGAGGGAGTTTTGAGTAAGAAAAATTGTGTTAATTTTGGAGAAATTTAATGCAAGCAGAGAGTTTCAAAAAGTTTGTCTCACTTGTTGATGTAAATTGTTATCATGGATTCTCTCTCATTTGTCTAGTCTAAATTTTAGATTTGAACGGTTATTATGAATTCCTAATGTGCACTATTCAAATTTAGAGATATTAATTTATGTTAATTCTATATTTATTGAATGTTCTTAGGTTCATTTTGTTTTATGTGCTCTTTTTATAGATGTGCTTATGTTATTTGCTTGCAAGAGTAAATCTTTAAGTGAACCTAGTTATTATTTGAATTCTTTCACTTTATTTAAATGTTTTCCTAATGTGTAATGTGATTTTAGATTATGATATTTCATGCTATCAATTGGTTTTAAGTTAATATTTAGTTGACATTTAAACTATGTCATTATATCTAGAATAAAGATCAACAATATTGACATGTTCCTTCTCTACCCTACCCTTTCTTCTGGTTATTTTTTGACCAATTCACTTTACATTAATTTACATTATTAATTTCCATTTTATATCATCATTATATTTACATTATTTGAGCATAATTCACTTCAATTATCTAAGATTGATTTCATTTTTATAAAGATTAACTATTAGGCCACAATTTCTCCTAATAACCAAACATTACAAATTTTGTGAAATAGTTCACTTGTTCTATTATTAAACCAAAGGTAACAATATTATCATAACCTAAGACTCATGCATTGGATTATCTAAATTCATAAATGATTAGTGTTTCTTAAACTCTTAAAATGATACACATGCATGCATCAACACTAGCTTTATTTTAAAAATAAAATTATGTACACATGATATTTAAAATGTTAAGCATAGTAGTGTTATTCATTCTCCCATAATATAATTTAATACACCTTTGAAAACTAATATATACTAAGTAACAATGAATCTCCCAATCCCACCTTTACTAAATTAAAACCTATTCGTCATCTTAATCCCCAAGAAGGTGATAACTAATTTCCCTCTCACCAAGTTCATGCTATCACTTCTCGAATGGGTAAGATGACCCAACCCATCATGCCTCATGAAGTTAAGTAAAGCATAGTAGTGGCCAAGATAAAAAATAAAATCCAACCCCTAAATGAGCCCATTAATGATTTGAATTTTCCTTGACAAGAATTTATTTCTTTGATGCATGTCATGGGTTCTTTACAATGAATATTACATCAACTTATGTTGGAAATTAAGGGTTATTATTCTTGGGTTGATTCTAATATTATTCATGGAAACCCTATCCTACATAATATATTCCATGCACCATTACCAAATAAGTTTTAGATAACCATTTCATAAGTTTAATGGACATGAAGACCCTTAATTACATCTCAAAGATTATATAAAATCTATGGATGGGTGTAATCACAGTTTTATAGTATCACATTTATTTCCCAAGAGCCTAGAGGATGAAGCATTAACTTTGTTTCATCATTCACTCCCTAGTGGCTCACTAAATACATATGTTGAACTAGAAGACATATTTATTATGCATTTTATTCAAAACAAGGGACCTAGAGTCATATATGAGAGATTAAATTCATTACATCAAGGCTATTCAGAGCCAATTATTGATTATATACTATGGATTAAGTCATGTATGTAATAATTAATATATCAACCTATATATTTAGATATATAATATATCTTATCTAGAGGCCTCATATTTAATCTTAAATAATATTTATTATAACAAATAACTAAGTCATTTAATCATATTTATCATATAACTATGGCATTCGAGAAGCAATTAGGAGTAATCAAGGTCAATATAGATGAATATTGATCTAGATCCATTACCATTAGAGTCATCCAATTTGGTTAAATAACCTAATACACCTATTAAAAAGGAAAAAGTTGAACATAAATAACAATTTAAATTACTCAACAAAGGGAAAAAATTAGTTTACAAACCAACTCCTATAGTGATTAGGACACAATATACTAAGAGAGAGAGCCTATATAATTTGATTCATTTAGAGATAGGCCTAATGATGTTTTATTAACACTATTGGATAGGAGGATGACCACCCTTTTCATAATCATCATCATCTATCATACCACCTAAATAGAGAAAGGAATCAACCATATTGAAATTATCATCTCATTAATGATCATTGGGATAATGGTTGCTATGAATTCAAAGATCAAATTGAATAGTATGTTAATAGATTCCTTATTAAATTTTTAAAGGGACATATAGGTATCCTTCTTCTCATTCTCCTAGATCCCCTTACCATGACCTAGCTATCCCAATAAATTTTTGCTTAGGAACTAATGTTTAATCATAATGAAAATAACAAGGCTTATAGAGTAACCATTTATGTGAAATCTATTACATCATAGAGTCAACATAAGTGGAACCCAATAAATAAAGTAAAAGAAACATAAAATAGTGTTATGACATAAGAAGAGTCAACTATAACTACATTCATAGTGACAAAGCCAATAAAGATATTTAAAATTGATCATACACAAATTTGTACTAAATATATTCCCAATAGCAATGTCACCACTATAATATAATCATCCAATTACACAAAATTATTAGTATGGTTCATGGTTCCTTTTTCATTCAAGGTAGATGAATGATTTTTATAGGTTTAATTAGTTTATATATCATTCATAGATAATCCATTATAGATTCACATTATAATCATTCAAACATATAAAATTAGTAACATAAATCACCTATCTCTTCAAACATTTAAAATTATATAATCACATACAATTATAAATATAAAAGTATGTAAATAATATATCATACCTATATATATTGAAAATTTTGTATACAATGCTATAATAAGTACCTCACTATATAATTAGAGTATGGTACATATGACCTCCCTCCTCACTATCCTCTATATCTCTAGCCACATGAGACAGAGATCCATGCCCTAAAGTTACCTTGAATCCTAGATCATGACCTATGTCTCATATCTCTATCCTCATACACTACCAATCATGCCTTTACATCAATATGTTTTTAATGTAGTTAAATGTACTCATATATTAACCTAGGAACTAATACACCCATAAGATCAGGTGGGGGAATATCTTTCCTACCAATCTTAACTCTCAAATAATCCCTCTCTATCATCACTCTCACATATTCCATAGTGTTAATTATCACTCTATCGAATAAAGGTGAATGCACACTAGAAACCAACATATGTCACTTAATCAATCCATCCTCCATGTAATAAGAAGGAACATGTCATGTTATCATATGTAATTTTAAATTTTTTGTCACCATTTAATAATCATTCATCACCTACACCAACATGGAACTAAATGCACATTATTAACTAATCAACAAATATCATTTGAATCATGAAAAAAATACAAACATATCAAATGCACATTATAACCTAAAAATATTCATACCTCCAACCACCCTTAGAGGCTCAATATATTGAACATCATCAACTTTAACTCCTTCACTTATAAATAATGGAGCACACCTATGATGTCTCCGCCATGTGTTGTGTGCATTTGTACACACCAAATCATCAACATATGGTATATATATCTATAGATTTATCCCATCCATAAGAATCAATGATAGATCCAATGCCAAGTGTATCCATCTATTTTGTTGTCTCACTAGAGCTTGTGCACTCCTCTCCCACAACCATATAGTTGGGTACACATCTTGACATAAAATGAACTATCTAGTCACCTAATCATTTTTAAAGTGCTCATATACATTCATTCACTAATTATGTAGCTAAAATCTAACCCAAATTTGGCATAGTTGTAAATTATCCTTTGGTCACCCAATATTACCTCTATATGGTCTCCAAATAATGTCACTAGCAATCAATCGATCTAATATATATTAACACTGCATGGTGCTCTGATCTTGTATCTATGTAGTAATAGTCCACCTGTTTGGAACACTTGTGGAAGTGCCCATTTAGGATGTGGCATTTGCACTACTTATGTAATTATTATATGCTTATAGGCCCAATAATGAAATAATGTTTACAAACCAATTCCACCTCTAAAATACTCCTAATTAAAATTATATATATCATGATACATGTGGGCCAACATAGTCCTACTCAAATAATATATGTTAACATGCTTGTATAGGTCCTATAAAATCCTATACATCTAATATCATATAGATACACCACTCCTATCCATAGCTACAAATAATACTAGTAAAATAGGAAATAACTTATAAAATCATATACCATCTGATAATATGAATCTTTATCTATATGATGCATAATATTTTCAATACTAGTAAATTATACATAGGCATGACATATCCTTACATATCATAGCATCCTAAATCACCACTCTCCTATTAATCATAGGTAACTATAATATCCTCCACACATTCTCTATGGTGACTATCATACCCCTATTAGGAATCTAGAATGTGTATGTATCTGCATTCTACTACTCATAACTAATTTAGTCATCATATGAGCATTATAAGGCATGATCTCCAACTACCACACATACCTTAGCTCAAACCTATAAATAATATGTCTATCCTCATATGATAGGGATAGCCCATGAATAGTCTCCATCATCTAACATACCCAAAACTCTCTAATTCATATATCCAACTACATAACAGCAAAATAAGAAAATAATAACAATCATTAATTAAAAGACAACACAAATATTATACATAAATAAGTAGGGAACATAATCCTAGCATATCATTTACTTTTACTATCCAAAGGACTAAAATGCCCTATATAATACTATAGTGTTAGACAAGATTTTTATCCCCTAGACAGGAGTGTTACATCCTAGATGCTAGTCCCTTAGGAAGGACAAGAGCATTGTAGGGTGAAAAATCACACTATAGGTCCCACAATTTCACAAAATGGAAATAAACACAAGATTCATAGAAATCAATCAGATCAATTTTAGTTACTTACCAATTTTACCTCCTCATTAGTGTAGAGGGGGACCTCTACTCCTCTTACTATATGTAAGTGATCACTCTCCTCTATGACATCTTAGCACATTTAAAGCTTAAAATTTCAAATTCTCAAAATACTACAAATGAATAAAAAACCTCTTCCAAAGCAAGTCATAAGGACATTTTTTTCTATGCCACACTACTAAGTTATTATCCCCATATTATTTAACACTTATACCTAGAAATTTATTCCATAATATCTTACAAACCATAAATATGATCTTAGAACCATTTCTTCTAAATCAAATAATTTCTTGACATAGTTTGTATCGTATAGGTATCACTCCTATACCTATTCACTCATCACTGTGATAAATTATACTCTATACCTCTTACCAATTATAATATTATTGAATAACATATGTCTAAATAAATAAATAATATATTTCTTACTAGTAATAATTTAATAAATTTTCATAATATTATCCTATGTACTTCACTACTAACTCTCACACTACTATTTATCACTTTTGGCTTGACCTTATTAAAATAGTTTCATATTTATAACCAAAAGAGGGGGTAATATATGAACTATTCATAGCTATTTCAAACATATTTTTACTTAGACATAAATAGTGATTTATATTTAAGTAGTTAGTCATACCTACACAGTGATTTATATTTACTTAGTTACTCATACCTACATAATGATTTAGAATTACTTAGTTACTTAGACCTACACAATGATTTATACATAATCGGTTACTCAAACCTACATAATGATTCAGCTTCATATAGATACTCATATTTGGCTTATATTATCAAATATATACAAGATAGTAATTTTATTTGTCACAATTATCATAATTTATTATAATAGATAGAATATTTAAATAGATAGTTTTGCATAGATTGTAGTAATTGGGGGTATGCACATAGTGAAAGTACACATAGGCACAACTTTATTACTCAAATTATATATCTTAGTTTGTCTATATATAAGATTGGGGGTATGTTACATGGAACGATCCTCCCATATCCTAGTTTTTTCACTAGATTATACAAAATGAATAGAAATTCATGACATTATCTATGTTGTTTACTATTCAAAATCTAGATTTGTTTCTCAAATTATGTGGCTCAGTTGCCTAATTATCAGATTAGGGCATGTTACATTGAAAATCATCCCTTATCTCTTAGCTTTTTGCACTTAATTATATATATATATGGGATGATATAGATATGTCATTATATATGTTTTAAACTAGACATATTTTATAATAATACTTACACTAGTTTTGCACCAAAATGAATATTATATCTATCTATAGTGGTTGATTTATAATTTTTACACTAGACCTAGATTATTTGAGTTATGTGGGGATGAGGTAAAACAATTTATTTTAAATTTTAGACACAAACACACACACACACACACACACACACACACACACACACACACACACACACACACACACACACACACACACATAGATATCAGAGTGGTTGAAAACATAGATTATCCCTCACAATCATATTTATTTACTTAGACTTGATACATATCAGAGTGGGGGAAAGAATAGCTTATTTCTCACAACATAGCTCATTACTTAGATTCAATACATGTGCATCTAAATTATAGATCCAACTTCTCACATTAACTCTTTTTAAATTCTTTATCTAAGAAGTGAACAAGGTTATAGATCATCTTATCTTTGCATAGATTGATCACATCAAACCCATGGCATCTCCAATTTCAAGAAAGTGCATGATTCAAAGGAAAGTATGGGTTCACACTTTCTATTTTACTCTAGTACTTTGATTCGTATTTCATTACTAAATTAAAAGTGGGGGGGGGGGTGGATTTATACACCCAAATTTTGTCAAACAAATAGAAGTATTATGTCTTTTTTAAATATTTCACGTGAGGTTCTTAATGATGATTGAGAATCTTATTCACATGTGTTGTTTTGGTATTTTTGTGTCCTTTACATTTGCATGATCTTATATCTCTATTGTTTCATTCCCAATGTTCCCATATTAGTCTTTTAGATATTCAAAAGGGCCCCTATCCATTTTTATGAGTCATACCCTATTATTTTCCATTTTGGAGAAGAGTGCCATGAGGGACACTAAAGCACAGTTCTAGTGTCATTCCTAGAACTATTGTCTAACACCCATTCTAGAGTGTTTTTAGGTCCCTTCCTTTTTGGGTCTCTTCTTATGGTCATAGTAACTATTTTTAAGTAATTTAGCATGTAAATAGGTTTTTAAATTTTCAAATCAGGATTATTCAATTTAAATGGTTCCACAAGGAATTTTATTAGGGGAGGAAATAACTTGTCTTTTAGCACTAGATAATAAAGAATATCCATAAACAAAAAGCTCAATATTTACATATTACTAAATTATTTACATACTACACCTAGATTTCATGCTTTAACCAAAATGAGGGCCTTGATAAAGATAATTTTATACACACATCTATGTTTGGTTGATTATGCACATTCCGTAAGGAATAATTACATTAGTATAAAGTCCCTATCATTGGGTATATCTAAGTAACACTTAGGACAATAACAGTTTTGATGATTGCACAACCATATCCCACTTTCCCATTCCCCCTTTTCATTTGATATTTGTGTTATTCTTGTGCAAAAGAATTAGTTAGAGTTTTGAAGATAAGAAGGAAAAATATAAGTCTCATATTTGAACACAGTGTGGTGATAGAAGATACCAAAGCTATAAAATGTTACTGTAGACTTTTAGGTCTTAATTTAAGTGGAAAGCACTAGAGGATAAGAGCATTGGGAAGGATAAGAGTTTAATTCTCTAGTGTTTAATCCCAATTTAGTGTATAAATTCAAAATGATATTCAATCAATTAGATATGACAGTGGGGTTGGCATCTTATAGGTCGAATACATCTCCTAGAATCTAGAAAAGATAATTTATCATCCTCTTGCATAATTTTATATCAAAACACTAGTTTCTTAATAGTCTTATATGTGTAAGTGAAATGTTGCTTGGATGTTTATTTATTTAGCCATTTTAGTCTAGTCAATTTTCTATTTAGTTAGGGTTAATTACATGTAATCACAAAACCAATAAAAACATATAACAACCATCAATCATGATATTTTTCAAACCTTAGAATTATTTTTTTATCACATGGTGGAACTAATTTAGAAATCTACAATGATATTTATAAGTTTTTATATAATTAAAATATCCTAGATGATTTATTATAAAATTATAAGATTATAAAACTATAACATTATATATGAAAATTATGAACTTTAGAAAAATTGGGACCTATATAAAAAGTTTTCATTAAAATGAAATTATACAACACACACTTTTCATTTATGTTTTTTTATCACATTATGGTAGATTACATATATATTTTCCAACACACATGAATGGTATTTATGAGTGAGTTGAAAGACATATACATTTCATTTATCATGGACATTTAGATGTGGGATAGTCCTACACCTAGTGGGATACCCTTCTTATACTAGGGAATGCCTACACTAGTGGCATCCCTTTGGTACATCATTATATGACCATTAAAATTATAATATTGAGCTAGATTATATTTTATATGCATGTATTTCCTTTCATATGATACTTAGAGTGATCTATAAATATTTTAATTTACCATGTGTGACCCTTACATACATTGACAGTGTACATTAGCTTTGCTTATTCTACACATGATTTTTATTTTTATTGTTATTTTTTAAAGTCATTGTGTGTTACATTTCATGCCTTCATGCATTTTTATTACTATATTTGAATTGTATTATCATTGAGTATGCATTTAACTATATGTAGATCTTGCCTTGTTTGATATTTATTGATCATTATGTGACATTGATTATTAATTGTGTGTGGATCTTTCCTTGTGTGACATTATGTGTTCATTGAGTGTAATATTTGTGACTCTTCTTCTACATACAATTTCATGTTATAGTGTCTTCATATATTGTGTGTATCATGTTCATGAAATTTTCTACATGTGTGTGGATAAATCTATGATTGTGTTTTGAGCTTGTGATTCCATAATCCATATCATACATATTTATTATTGTATGTAGTGTCATGAAATATATCATTCATATTAATGTATAACTTATTAATTAGTGTTTATATCTATGATGACTACTAATATGTTTCTAATTTTTCATATCTATGTTGACATGAAAATGGCAGTTGTATGCCATACGATACATGTTAAATATATGATTTAATGAAATAAGAATATTATGATAACATATTATCCTCATGTTATCAAAATATTTTCATGCTTTCATATTTATATATAACATGATGTGTATAACTATTTTATTTTGATATGAATATTTCATAGGCTACACTCCTCACCTCAAAAGGGGGAATATTAGTGATAGTGTTATAGATATTCAATCCTTCATACATAAATAATTTATATTCACTTATTAATCAATGTTTATATCTATGATGACTATGACTATGCTCATAATTATTGTATCTATCCTAACATGGCACTTATATGCCTTAAGATACATTTTTCATGTATTATTTGATGATATAAGCATACTATAATTACATAATCTCCTTATTTATCAACATATTTTCATGCTTGTATATTTATATATATATAATATGCAATCAACTATTTTAGTTTGATATGATTATTTCATAGGCTACACTCCTCACCTAAAAAGAGGGCATATTAGTGATCTTGTCATAGATAGTCAAGCCTCTATACACATATAATTTAGATTTTAAGATAGACTACATGATTCACAAGGTTTAAATTAGGTCAAATTATTAGTTTGGATTAGGTTATGATAAATATACACATAGATTGAAATATATTTTTTGGGAATATGTAATGAGTATGATAACATTCAACATGCACATAATGACACGTTATTAGATTTATCAAATTTAAGGCAGAGTGGCATATATATATTTTTTAATTATATATTAGATTGGGACAATTGGATTATATTATGAGACATGGATGTTTTTCATGCATATACTTTTATATCTTTAAGTTGGAAAATAGGGTACTTGAGGCAATATTCTAACTCTAAAATTTATTTTTAACTATTGATTTAGTCCTTAGATATTTATATAAAAACCTAATATAGGGTTACACATTTACATATTAATATATTATGGGTATATACATTCTCATCTTGATTCTATTATAGGATCAATATTAGTTAAATGAGTATTATGTTTGAGGTTTTGTATCACTTAATTTCTAAGTACTTAAAAATCTTCATGAGGGTTGGTTAATTTATCTTCCTAACACATGATTTATGCAATGGAACATCATTTGGTGCATAATCACCATTATCTCCAAACATTTAGAGGGACATATTATTCCTTTAATTATAGGTGTATTCCTTCCTTGCTCTTTAAAATAAAAATGTTTCATTGATCTAATTAAATTAAAATTACATAGTATATACGGGCATTGATTGTTAAATGTTGCATTTTATATTTTAATGGAGAAAAATATAAACACTTGGATACTTATCTAAAAGATAAATTATGGTTAAAAAGTAAAGTAATCTATTTGTTTTTCATTTTGCACTAACAATGTTAGCACTAGAATAAAATGGGAAATTTTAGACATATAAATCTTGTATTATAGGATTTAAAATGTTAGTCATGACTTATATTTACCATACATGATTTTTACACACATATATCAGTCTTGTCCACAATATTTATTAGATATTATTCTATCTATAGAACTAGCCTTCCCAATTTAATTTATTTACCTACCAAAAATTCCTTTATTTCACTTAATATCCTTATTATACTACTAAAAATGTATCCTAATCACTAAATAACTATTTTCTAATTATTGTCATACTTAGATGGATCTGATTTACCAAAACCATTTACATGTACTAGATTTATCTACACTACTTATAACAATGCTTTTCCTAAATTACAACATTTCCTATGGTTCATCTTATATGTTTTTCCTGTCAGTGGTGAAATAAGTTAGATAAACATTCACCTATTTAAACACAATACACCTAATCTTATTCCCATCTAGAAATAATTTTTATAGCATCTATAAATATGGCATTTATCATCTACACATTGAGAGGAACACACATAATATTTACAAAATACAAACACCTAAAAAGAGTAGGACATATCCAAGTTTTAAGCACCCAATAAAAATCATGTTTTATATTTTAAAGTGTTAAAGTATAAGTTACATGTTTCATCCATAATAGAGGGTCACTATTACACATATAGACCTAGTCAAGATAATTACATGTGGATTGAGCCCTCTTTAATGTATTGGAAACATACGTAGTGCTCAAAAAATTAGTGGTGGTGGTTGGGTCACTCAACCCATATTTTCAATTATATTTTATTAGTAAACATAATGTCAAAATCAAATTAGTGTTTCAATAAGAGGAAAAAATAATTATAGACTAACACATTGTATTCATATAAAATGTCTAAATTAGTAGTTTAAGTGTGGCTTGTGACATCCCATCCATGGGTCCTTTTTGCATGCTCTTATGACCCTTCTAGACACCTTTTTATTCATTACTAGTCATCCAGAACCTTTTAAACCTTGATTCCACCTCAGCCAAAAAGTATTCCCTATGCCAATCCTAATCCCCTAGGTCCTGAACCTATAGGATAGGAGTGACTCTTTGGATTATAGCACTAGGAACCAAAGTGTCCCATTTTTGGTGCTCCTATACATTTTCAATTTAATCCCCAATCGTAATTTTAATCTATTCTTATCCTTAATTAGGTTGGTCTAACACAAATACATCTAACCTATGACTGATTTTTCCCTATAAAATCCCACTCAAAACTCATTTACAAGGGAATGTGACCAAACTAACAAAGAAAGAAAGAATACAAGTAAAGAACTAAGTAAAAATTCCCTATTCTTTTCACATATTCACCCATTATAGCTGCAAACATACTCAAAACCTCATACCAGTCCCTAGCCACCTCAAATATTATCAAATTGGCATTTGCATCTACATCACACTATTGAAAAAATCATGTTAAGTGAGAGAAATACATATGGCTTGATCCCTCTTCATAGTATTGGTATGTAGGAAACATGCCCACACAAAGGGCGTGGATTTCATGTTCAATAAATCTTACACACTAACCCCACCTCTTTCTCAAGTGACTTAAATATTGTTTTATTAAGAATGATAAAGGGTTAGGGTTTTAAGACAAAATCATATCTATAATGATTTATGTCAACAACTTGTGCTCAATTTTTCATAGGCATGCTCATACAGGCACAATGCAAATACCCAAAAAGTTTTAGGTCTCTATGATCAATTTGGACAACAACAACAAGAATAGACAACAACATTAGACACCAAGGCCTCCACTTTTATCACTCCTTTACTTTCACCAAACAAAATCTATATTTAGGTTTATGAAACTTTCCCAATCTTACACGACCAATTTTAGCCTCTGTATCAACCATTTTAGTCTATTTTGAGTTAAGTTATATTTCTTCTCATTTATTGTTATTTTTAGAAAGGTGAAAAACATAAACAAATTAACTTAATCAAGACTATAATTATTGATATTTTTATATTGATTTATTAATCTAGACCCTTAACTAAAATAGGAATTAAAATCCATTATTCCATTAAATCATTGGGTGAACCTGACTTACTTCATTTGTGCACAAAAAACCCTAGAAACCCTATGGAAAAATACCTACTAATTTTAACATTACTTTTATAATTTTTTCCCTACATATATAAATCATATTTTCACATTTAATTTTTAAAATTCACCATAGAAATTTTTTAAAATATTAATTTCAAACCTTAGTTGAATATACTAGGACCCTTTACTTCTTGAGTTATCACCTTACATGTTAGTAAGCCTCGTATCCCTTTTATGCATATTCCAATTTGCTATTTTTAAGACTCTACATTTACTTTATTTGGTACTTTCCTTCCATCACATTTTTATTATTACAAATTATTGCAAACAATTCAATCTACTTTCAATTTGTTTTCCTACTTTAACAATGGACTAATTTACCAACTTTGATGAAACCAATAAGAGGGAACTTCAAGACATTTTCACTAAAAATCCTAATATGTAAGATGATATTCTTAAAAAATATAAAAATAACAATAAAAATCAAACAATGGTCATTCTTATCAAACCATATAACAACCAATTACAAATGACACTATGGGGTTAATTATGTCTCAACCCCCTATAGCAACCCAACCTTCTTATGTTGCACCATTAGTTATGACTAGTACATCTTTACTTTTTGATGTGGTTGCCCTTATACAAGAGATAAAATCTATTTAATCTAAGGTGATACATCCTTAGCAAGGTTCCTCTAGACCAACATAGGATTTGGACTTTTTTTCTATACTTCATACACCATTGGCATGACCTATTACTTATACACCCATGCCACCAAGTTTTGTTCAACCTAAGCTCATTCTATATGATGGCAAGGGTGATCTAGAGATACACTTGAGATTTTTTCATGAAGCATGCTTAGACTATGTTCCAAATGACTAGTTACTAACCAAGTTATTTCTATAGAGTTTAAAGGATTATGATCTACAATGGTTCTATATTCTATCAAACTAGTCATTCAAAGCATTTAATCCTTTAGATGACATGTTATTAGCTCATTTTAGCATCAAAATATGTGATAATGTTTCTTATGCCTGATTTGCACAACATAAACAAGGATGAAATTAGCATCTCATAGATTATGTTCTTAGATGTAAGACTATATTGGTTAAAATGACTAGCCCATGGCTGATTAAGAATTATAAGATCTCTTCAAACAAATACTTATACCAATGTGGCATGAGTTAATAATGTTAAAAAAAAAATCTTCCTTCACTAAGTTACATCATACAGTAAAGGAAATAGAACTCAAATTACTTTCAATGAGCAAACTCAAGTACACAAACATATCGAAAACAATAAATAAGAGTAATGGTTAAGTCCCATACAAAGAAAGGTTAGTGATAACAAAAGTCAAATCAACTTACAATTAATGTGGCTTTAGATCCCCCTTAACGAGTCATTTTATCAGTACCTCCTTGGTGAGCCTTTACTAATCTACCAGTATCTCCAGCTAGAGTTTTACAATAACTATTAGAATGCAATATCATATATCTCCCTCCTATTTAGTAAGTTGATAAAACAAATCATCTTCCATGAGGATATGATAAAAATGCATTCTATAATTTTCATAGGGCACAAGACCACATAATGAATAGATGCATTATTTTGAGACACAAGATACAAGACTTGATAGATGAAAAACTTATTGATCTTGGCACTCTAGTTAAGCCTCATTAGGCAAAGCAAATGTAGGACAAGCATCTGAAAGGTTTCTTAGATCCTTTCACCCAATATTTTAAATAGGAGATAGGGGGAACATCAGGTGTTCACCATGCATATCATGTACACCCTCCACTAGCTACATACCAAGTGCCTTCAATTGAGTCACATCCTTTGAGCAACATGATTGGTGTGTGTAATTTTAGATTTCCACCTTTGATCTCCTTCTCAAAGTAGGAGATAGTTATGGATGATTCAGATAACTATGCACTCTTTATCAAAGCCTACATTGATAACCATCACATTCATAGTGTTCTCATAAACAATGGATCTAGTGTGAACATATGCACTATGATATCACCCCAATGGACATAGTTATCAGTGGACTCAGTGGGCACATATAGAGTTAATTGCATGAGATTTCACTTATTCTATAGGTCAATCTAATACACATGGCCACACCATTTACTATTATTTCTAGTGTAGGAGTACTAAACATGTTTCTTGGTTAAACATCAATATAAAAACTTTGTGTAGTACCTTCTATAGTTCACATATGCATGAAATACATTCACACTAATCAGGTTGTTATAGTTGGTGGAGTTATTTATGAGTTACCACTCCCCACTTTAGAGCCATATCCTACTCTGTAATCACTACTTTTAGCTTTTACACTAATTACAATTCTTCTTTTACTTAAAATTTAGACACAATCAAGGCCTCCCTCACCATTACAAAGAGTTCATATACTTCCATAAAGGCCTATTTTAGAGTAACCACTACATCAATGATAGTTTTAGGACTCTAGATAGTTTCTAGCTACATTATTCACACCCAAGGTAGTATCATTGAGGTCTCATACCTCTACACATAAAGCACATTTTTAGAGAGATTATTATACTACTAGATGGTTCCCTAAGAGCCCCATAGTTTTATATAATTCTCATAGTTATAGGGGGACCCTAGAGTTGGTTTCCACTATAGAGATTTTAGAACACTTACATCATACATAGCTTTTAGAGTCACAGTCTCAACCCTTCCACCATAATTAATGATCATTCATGATCCCTCTCCTTGATATAGGACCCCATGATAAGTATTATATTATGAGACTCATCAATTAGTATCATTTATTTTTATTCTTTCTCATAAATAATTGCTTGACTTACTTGTACATAGTTTATTTCTACTTATATATAAATTTCTCAACTTACTTTCTTTTATATAGTGTCTTTTTACTTAATTTTACATAAATTATTTCAAAATACCAAAAAAAAAAAATATTTCGTAATAATAATAAAAAATATAATGTGTCAAAATATAAAAACATTCAAATAACTCAAAACACCAAAAAAATTTCAATTGTATGCATTATCCATGCTTTACATTTCTACTACCATTCTAGACTTACATTTTACTATTTCATGTTATTATTTCTTGATTTATGTAAATTACCATGATTCAATTAATATTCTTTGAGTGTGTGAAGTCAAACCTAAATCCTTGATTGATTCATTCTACCCATTGAAGGTGCATCTTTCTCTTACATTCAAGACATAGATCGACATATCTACCCATCGGTGGCATCTTCTATATGACTACACCATATAGGTTATGTCATTCCTACACCATACACTCTAATTATCATGTTTATATATATATATATATATATATATATATATATATATATATAAACATGATATATTTATGTGTGTGTGTGTGTGTGTATATATATATATATATATATATATATATATATATATATATATATATATATATATATATATATATATATATATAGCATTTGTGTGTTTATTAGCATCTACCTAGTCTTGTACTACATGTTTTACATACTTTTACTTATTGCTTTGATTAATTATATGCAATAGTATTTTAAAAAATTATATGCATTTGTTTCTTGATTTAAATAGTTAGATGTGATTGCATTTATTAAATCTTATTTTTTACTTGTGTGTCCCTTAGGACATTTACCAATGTCATTTTCTTGTACTCTTGTATGTGCTTATGACCCTCATGCCAATCTTGCTAATTTTTAATTGTATGTGTATGTGGGCATTTTAACATTCCTTATACACTTTATTTTCCTATTTTGAGTGACATGTTCCCATATCCCATTTGTTTTATGTCCTTTGGCCTCTTTTGTATGCTTCTTACCTTATGTGCTTGTGTGTTTGTTTGTTTCTAAGTTATTTATAATGCCATGATCCACATCATGCATTATCTTGCCTTCTTAGATGTCATGATGGAAATCATGCTCCATCCCTCCTTGAAAACTAACCATATTTCCAATTTTAGATCAGTATACTACACATGATATTACATTGATTACATCTATCTAAGCATACCCCTATTGATCTAACAATCTCCAATACAAACTATGATATATCTTGACACATATTTTGGATTATCATTACTATATCATGTATTTTATAGCATAACACATTTGTATAGATATTTATTTTGAGGGTAGTCATTGTAGGGTCTTCATTTTAACCTTTAGAAGAGGGGTCAATAAATAGGGATTTTATCATAGAAATCAAAGCCTTCTACCAATCAAAAATCATTTTTTAGAACACTCAGAATGACAATCAAGATTCCAAACATATAAAACAAAACAAGAAAATAATGATGAATATAGAATGGTCATTAGAAATAGTAAAGAGTAAGAGTGCCATATTTTATTTGTGCTAGACACTGAAGTGTCCACTTTTTGATGCTCTTATATAAACAATCAAAAACCTAAATTTTTTTAGAAATAGATAGAAAGGTAAGGTCAATTAAAGTTTTGTTAGCTAAAATCCAATTCAAATTGGGTAGTGTAAATATAATTTTTCTCATATTATCTAGATATAGGGGGCATTGTTCATGGCATGATGGCTCTCTCTTCTAGTTTTAGATTAGGCAGTTGGTAAAACTTATAAATCAAAATCCATGTTATAAACACCAGTGATTGGGGGCAATGTATGAGGACCATTTACCTTCTTTTCTTTCTAGTTCATTATATTACCTAGGAATTCTCAATAGTTGCATGTCTTATTGCATCTATAGGAGGTTGGCATAATTTTGGAGTGGCTTTCATATAGCCTAGTTCTTAGTTTTATAGTGGCTTTCTTACAAGCCTAATCTCTACCTTTTGGAATAACCAAGATTAGCCTAGTTCTTAGTACAAATTCAGATATCCATGCCACATTATCAGATCAAAAATCATTCATGGGATTCATGAGACATCTCATATGACACACATTCATATTGATATTAGTTCATAGTTCACACTTAGTGGGAAATGATGGAGCCAAAGGACTATCTAGAATTTATATTCTTGAGCCACATACTAAGAGGGATTGGACACATAGGCCAAACATAAATCAACATGCACATGATCACATAGCTTCACTACATAGTGGGAAATGATGGAGCCAAAGGCATAGCCTTTGTATTCTTAAGCCACTCTAGGGGAATTGAGTACGAAGCTCCATTCATGATATTAATCTTGGTAAAATACACACCCAACATCACTCAACATAACAAGTTTTATATTTATTCGCATACTCAGTGAGGTATATTCATTCCTCTCTTCTTTATCTAACCTTTGTACATTATTATTGTAGACATAGTGTGTCAAGTAAGAACTGATCTACTCCTTATTTTATTTTTTAGATTTAAATTTCACATTGTGCTCTTTATGCACACTCAACATCGCACATCTTCATGGGCCTTACCCTTATAGGTAAGTTTAGGTACGCTTTCTATTTTTAATTTATTCTAGTATTTTGATTTTTTACATCACTAGAATAAAGGGGGACAAATGTATTCATATAAAATCTCCAAATTAGTAGTTTAAGTGTGGTTTGTGACACCCCATCCATAGGTCCCTTTTTCATGATCGTATGACCCTTATAGACACCTTTTTACTTATTAAAAGTCATCCAAAACCTTTTGAACCGTAATTCCACCTTATCTAGAGAGTATTCCCTATGTCAGTCTTATTCTACTAGGTCCCAAGCTTGTAAGAAAAGAGCACCCCATTTGTACTATAGCATCAAGCACCAAAGTGTCCCACTTTTGGTGCTCCTAACCATTTGCACTTTGAGCCCCAATGGTTATTTTCAATAGGTCATTAGCCTAAATTAGGTCAGCCTAGCACAAATACATTTGATCCATGCCCAATTATTCCCTATAAAATCTCACTCAAAGCTCATTTATAAGGGGAGGTGACCAAACTGACAAAGTAAGCAAGAATACAAACAAATCACTAAGGAAAACATCCCTATTCTCTACACATAGTCACCCAACATAGCTATAAACATACTCAAATCCTCATACCAGTCCCTATCCACTTCAAATACTATAAATTTGTCATTTACATCTACATCACACTATTTCACAAAGCATTTTAGGTGGGAGAACTACATATGACTTTATCCTTCTTTAGAGTATTGGTATGTAGGTAGTGTGCCCACATAAGGGGTGTGGATTACATGTTTAGTACATCTTACACACTAACATACCTCTTTATCAAGTGACATAAATATCATTTTATTAAGCATGATAGAGGGTTAGGGTTTAAAGACCAAATCAACTCTACATTGAGTTTTGTAAACAAACAACACTCAATTTTTCATAGGCACACTCACACAGGTATAACACAAATACCAAAAAGTTTAAGGTCTCTGTGTTTATTTTAGACAATATTTGTAGGAATGGACAACAATGTTGGACACCAAATCATCCACTTTTTGGTGCTCCTATGCTTTCTTTGAAAAAAATCTAGATTTAGGTTTATGACACTTTCCTAGTCCTGTACAACCAATGACAACCTCTAAATTAGTTGTCTCAATCTATTTATAGATAAGTTATATTTATTATCATTTATTTCTATTTGTAGAAAGGTGAAAAAGATAAACAAATTACACAAATTAGGACTATAATTATTTCTAAATTTTTTATTGATTTATTAATCTAAACCCTTAACTAGAATATGAATAAAAATATATTATTCCCAAAAAAGTAAAATCACACATAATAACAAGCTTGTAATATTGCACAATACAATAGTTTACAAGTAGGTGGTATAATATATGTTATAAAATTATAAAAAATCAAATAATAACATATCTAGTAGACATTAGATGCTATTTAGATTTACATAAGCATCCATCGACTAGATTCATCTAGGTAGGACTAGACAATCAGTTTATAGATTTTAATGACTTTTGATCTAGTTTTAGTCCTTCTTTCCACTTACACAGTCTCGAAAAAATAAGAAAAATATAAATACCTAATATTATTTATTATATACATACATACATACATACATACACACACACACACACACACACACACACACACACACACATATATATATATATATCAAGGTGTAATTGAACATCTACTTGTACATTCAAATTTTCTTAATTTAGACATATCTTAGAATAAAATATTCATAGTCTTACAATTATTTATATAATCAATCCAAAATAAGGAATATATATATATATATATATATATATATATATATATATATATATATATACATATATATATATATATATATGTTAACATTTAAATCATGTAATTGTTGAGGTATAGTTATGTGTTCACATTATTAATGATGAATGTAAATATTCTTGTTAACAATATTATGTTAATAGTCTATATGTTAGTTTACTAATATATTATGAGTTAAAAGATATTCATATTTTAGTATGTTGTTAGGAGTTTGTTAGTTTGAGTTATATTGGGTGTCATGGAGATTTGATCTCCTTAAATATAGGAAATACTTTTCCTATATAATATGTAATCATTTCATATGGAGAAGAAATGAGGCATAAATATTATAGTGTGTGAAAACATTGTCTACGTTTGGCTCCATTATTGTAGAATGTTATTGGCTTAATCTATGCATATCTTAACTAGCCCTAATATATGGTATTAGATTAGGAATTATTAGAGTAGATGGGACTATGAGATCAATGGAATTCTAAAGTCTAAAGGGGCAATTTAATTTCTTTTATGATCACCCCATTCATGAGAGTAAAATAAAAACTACAAATGTTTATTTTTTATGGAGTTTCAATATTGTAGAATAGAATATATGTTTATATTGGTCTAAGAGTGATAGTTTCACTTATCATTTGATTTTTTTAGCTTGGAATTTTCTATCTTTTTGAATATTATTTCCATATGTATATCTTTTCATCAAGTGTGAATTATCTTGTGATTTTATTCACATAATTTTAGTTTCAATGTATATTATTAAGATTAGGTCATTATTGACTATATGTTTTCATCATAAGAAGACACATTATGTTTTGTGTATAAATATTTTAAATTGGTAGATCCATCTATCTATACTCTCTTACAATGAATCATGCACTCAACTAGAATCAATGTCTCCCTGGCATGCCATTGTCAATCTGGAGATCTATGGATCCCTTTATGGTGTTATCTAATTTGAATCAGACTCCTACATGATTATGAAAACCTTATTTTGCATGATCTATTATTATAGTTAGATTTAAAGCTTTTGAGGACTATTATCACCATTTATAAATATCATGAATGTTCTAATTCATGCATAGCAAGGCTAAATTGTGCACTATTAAATGCTACTAATTACCAGGTTGATATTCCTTATTTTTTATTCTAATTGTAGTCTCAATCCCTCCATTTATAATTTTAATTCTACTACCACAATGCATCTACCTTAGACTTCACATCATGCAAGTCTTTAGATCCTTTCACTATCATTCCCATACCTCATGCAAATGTGGATGTGAAATTTTTGAAGAATATTCTAGTGCTGAGAAGCCATGGTACTAAATTCAACATACCATGTTGGATTCCCATTGAGCATATTTCAAATATACTGAGCACATTATCCCTATTTCAACATGTATTATTGCAAGTAAAAAAATTAGTAAAAAGTTGATGATGTCAAATCATTTTATAAAATAAGTTTCAAGTTTTTAGTTATTAGTAATGTTTTTGGAATTTGGTGCTATTTTATAGTGTTATTTATTTTTAGTCTTAGCCAAAAATTTAATAGTTCCTTTTGACATACATGTTAAGATCCTTCAAGTCAAGTTTCAAAGTTTGTCTTGGTATTTTAAAAAAAGTTATTTACATTATTATAGTTTAATGTATTTATTTACTTTAGGGGGTATTTATTTTATAGGGTCCATCATCAACTATTTGTCAAAAAATTCAAAAGTATTAATGTCAATAATGTCTATCAATATTTTTAAAGTCAAAAATCTCTTGTACGAGTACATTATCAAGAGAACCCAATATCCTGAATCATATGTGTTAATTATGTTTTTAGGAGATTTTTATCTTCAAAAATGGCATGCAAAGGTTGATGGTCAAATCCATATTTATTGATCAAGAATAAAGATATTGGAGGATGGAGGAAAACAAGGATATAGGTTTCATATCCTCTCATTAACCACTAATGATGGGGCCACTTTCTGATTTAGTGGCATTTTTCTTTTCAATCATGTGGTGTATTTGTTTTCAACATAGTGTGATTTCAAATAAGAATAAATATTGTATCTATGTTCACACTTTTCATAAGTTAATGGAATAATCCTATATAACTTCTCTAAACTATGATAATGATGAGAGATAAAATACATACTACACATCATGATGTGGTTTATGGTAAACCACTTGTAAAAGCAGTATTTTTGTTATTGGTTAGCCATTTATAAAAAACAATAGGTATTATTTTGTGGTTTTTGGTTAGCCACTTGTAAAACCACTATTTTAGTTGTTGGTTATCCATTTGTAAAACCAACAGGTATTTTTTTTGGTTTCTAGTTAACCATTTGTAAAATCACTATTTTGGTTATTGGTCAACCATTTTTTAAACCATCACGTGAGGCTTGTGATTATCCTTTAAAAATAACCAAGCCATGAGTATAGGTTCAAATATAGGAGAGTTATTTTCCCCATGTTCACATTAAATGGGTGTAGGATAGGATTAATAATATTTACAAGGGGGTTAATATTGAGGTATAGTTATGTGTTCAAATTACTAATGACTAACGTAAATATTTTTGTTCATAATATTATGTTAATAGTCTATATGTTAGTTTATTGGATATATTGTGAATCATAACATATTCATATTTTAGTATATTACTAGGAGTTTGTTAGTTACAATTATATGGGGTGTCTTGGATATTTTTATGAATATTTTATCTCCAAAAATATAGGGAATAGTTTTCATATATAATATGTAATCATCCCATATGGATAATAAATGAATCATAAATATTATAGTGTGTGAAACAATTATCTGTGTTTGGCTCCATTATTGTAGAATGTTATTGTCTTAATCTATGGAAATATGAACCATCCCAAATAATGATAACATGATTATAGTATGTCATAATTAAAATATTAGATTATTTTAACGTACATGAAACATGTATACTAAGGCATACAAGTGTCATGTCAAATAGATATAGTAATGAGGCATGCAATATGAGTCATTAGAATAATGATCATAGAAACACTAAGAAATAACCATGCATAAAATGAAATATATTTACCATGAAATTTAACATAAGTATAATAATGCATGATATGGATCACAACATCACAATCTCACTAAACAATCCTAGATGTATCTACAAAGAATCACATGCAATGCCATGACCATAAAAAACATAAGAAATGATAAAAACATGCACGTTAACAATAATGCCATGTAAATTAAAAATTAAGATATATAGATTCAATAACAAAAGGATCCACATAATGAATACACAATGTCATGTAGAGTCATGTAGTTAGATTCAACATCACATAGAGTAAGAGACACATAATGTACAACCAATTTCATGTAGAGTAAAAGTCATATGACAATAATTAAAATAATTAACACATACTTTCACATATATTAAGATCCACATAATGAAATATAAAATAGATAATCATGCCATGTAACATGTGGTATCATCCATCATGTATAAAACAAGCATGGTTAATTTATACAATCAATGTATGTCATCATCACTTATATTGAAATATAGTGTTTATATAATATGTACTCTAAATAGTATATATAAGAGAAATTCATGTATAATTAGTGTAATTATCTCAACATGATCAATATAACTATAATATAAATTTGTAACCCATTAAATTTACTAATATCACCCTACTATGAGATGCCCTAAATGTAGGAAAGCTAGCCTTTGGGTGTGAGAATGTTCTACATCTGAATGTCCATGTCATATATAATGTGTATGTCCTACATCTAACTCATGTATACCATGAAAAACTTTAACAAATGAAAAAATGATATATAATCTACCATGTATGCAATAAATCATAAATGAATCATGTACAATAGAAACACATGCCATGTAAAAGGTCCTTTTTTTTTTTTAATATTTTTTTTTTTTTTTTTTTTTGAATTTTTTTAATCTTAGATGCTTATGCATAGAAATTATGTACATGAATAGTGTTCATAAATTTTTTCATTGGTTTTCCTTTAGGTGGAAAAAATAAATAAACCCTTGATTTTTATTTTTTTATGATCACAAATGGTCTTAACCAATTTGGTTTGAACTTCCCTTTGGTTTATTTAAACTCCTTAGTATTTTTATTATCTTTTAGCACCAATACATCAATTTATAATTATATATTTATGAAAATATTTTAAAAATTATTTATTAATTTTATTATAATATAGTTTAATTTGCTAATGGTTTATATACTTCTGTCATCAAACATTTATAGCTCATGTAACCATTTCTTGTAATCATTATATTTTATGATCTCTTTTAGAGAAACACATTAGGTTGGTACACACACACACACACACACACACACACACACACACACACACAATAAATAAAACTTGTGTTCCATATGCCAATGAATAAGGATTAGCCCCTGTGAGTGTATGAACACTCATGTAATATGACCATAATGCATGAATAATAATATTACATTAATATTTTTTGTACTTTACAACTATTTTGCTTAATATTTTATCAATTTTATTATTCATTACTTCTACTTATTTATTTCATTGTGGATAGTAAGGAGTATAATTTTTTTGATGAATATTCTATTTAGAGAAAAAAATCCTAATAGTAATTTCATTAAATTAATATCCATTATTTTTTATAATAGCTTATAGATGAAATTATGTTTATCTTAAAAAACTTTAAAATATCCTCTCATGTAGTAGATTATATTAGTACTTCTTCCGCCCATTTATAGAAATAATCTACAACTATAATAATGAACCTATGACCCTATGATGATTCTAGATTTATCTTTTCTATCAAGTAAAATCACCTAAGAGAGAATGGCCATGGTGATACAATTGGTTGTAATTCATGTGAAGGCATGTGATTAAAATTTTTGTGTTACTATAATTTTTGCATAATTTTTCATGTTTTTAACATTATTTCTCCCTCATGGGCCAATCGTAACATATCCTTAATAATTTATTATAATTTTTTTTAAAGCTAAAATTTCCACCACATTCACTTTTTTGTTTTTTAAATCTATTTTAGCCTACTCATATCCTATGCATTTAATTAAGTATCTATAAAATGATTGTTTAATTACTTTACCTCCCATTATTAATATAAAAAATTACATCTCTTAATAACTTGAATTATTTTTTATTTGAGAAATTCTTTAGGGTCACATATCTATGCAATAAACTATACATATCACTATAACCTTATGAATTAATTACACTATGTGTGACTAAAAGTATCTATAAGATGTAATTTTTTAATCACTATATAGTAAAAATTTTATATTAATCATTGATGTCAATAGAAACTATAGAATATGAATTAGAAATAACACTTAGATGAAGATTATCTTTGTAAGGTATGCTCTAAATTATAATCATTTTAGACACTATTTTTGAATTATATAAAACCTCAATCTTATACACTTGGAAAATACATATCATGGATGTAACTTTAACTTCTATACCTTTACCTCCACTAAAAAACTTACATACACTATCTCTTTATGCCTAATTTATTATCTCTTAGTCTGACCAATGTTATTCTAATGACCCAGACCTTCTATCTTGCCTATAATTCTATAAACATGTTTATATTCTATTTCTACAAGTTTTAGACCTACAACTATTTCATAACTTCCCTAACACTTCCACCCCAGTTATATGCCTACATAGATACAAGGGTCTTATCTAGATGTAAGTATCTAGTGCTCCAAAGTCATCCAATTTTCAAACAAAACATATTACTATAGTCAACCTAAGTATTTTAATGTGATTTATTTCTCAAAAAGGATTGGTATAAGTACAAGATCAATCCCCATTCATTCCTCACCTAGAAACACCTAGAAAATCATAAAAAAACTTACCAAAAGCATTCTATCAAGCACTCAAGTGAGAAAAAGCTTCCTTACTTTTTCCTATTTCCATATCATTCATAGGGAAAACATATATATATGAATGAATTAATGAATTATGATCCCAAGATATATATTTTCCAAGCTATAAGATAGGTCACTATGTAATTATTTATCATACATTGTATGATTCATAAATAATCCAACACATAAGGGATAACTACATAAGTATCATACCCTCTTCAGAGTATTGGCTATGTAGGTAGTACGCATTGACATAGGGGTATTTGGGGTAGCTTGAAACTATGTGCCTACTAACCAATTTTACCCATAAGAACTATGAATATGAAAAACTAAGGTTTTGCTATTTGATAAGGAGTGATAATTGATGACCTAGATCTAAATGCACTAGGGTGAAGGTGACATAAAACTGAAAAGCATCTATGTGGTTGAATCTATTTTCAATAGGTATTTTATACTAAACACCTATATCCAAGTCATATAGTACCATCAACGTAGCCATCCTATGTTAATGCAAGTGTCTGTAACTATATAGGTCAAATTTATAGAATCAAGTGATTGTTATAGAATCTAAATATACTCCACTTTATGCATGTTCTATATCTATATTTTTATTAATATTATAATCAACTAGGTATAATTTTTTAATTATCATTTCAATATATAACAAGTTTTAGTTTCCATCTATAACATCTCATCATAATAAATTTAGTATATGTTTCATTTAAGTTTTGTAAACAATTAGCCTAGTTTAGAGATAGTCTACAATCCTTATACCCTAGGCTATATTTACCCCTTTAACCTTATATTCCCCACATAATATATATTTTAGGGTTAAACATTTGCTGAGCCTAACCTTTCATATGTAAAACCCTAGATATTGATCTAGAGTTCCTTGATTCTCTAATTCTAGTTTAAGATTTTTGATTTAACAATATTTTATAAGTTAAAAATCAGATATCTTTCTCTATTTATATGATCAATATGGATGAATGTGTAGATAATTTTATTTTTCAATTCATATTTGTATCAATAGCCCACTATTGTACTACATTAATATAATGTATCATAAAAATAAATAAGAAAATTTATAAATATAATGAGAGGGTTTTTAAGTAAAAATAAAACTTAATCTCTCTTCATAATTCCTTTTGTAATACTATAGAGATAATATCTATATGACACCATGATACAAACTCTTCCAAATATTTTATATCTATGACTTCACTCTAGGAATATCTATGCCAGTCTTCCCATTACAAGGATGTTATTGTAGATGCATTATGCAAGACATTTTTACTAGGTAATGTGGAGCCTCCATATGTGGAATCTATGCTAAAACATATCAAAAGGACTGAACATAATATATCCTTTGAAAATGAGGATCTACAACCTAAATAACTTGTAGATTTGTGTTTTTTATTATCCATTTAGTTAAAAATTTTAATAAAACTATAAAAAAGATTTCTTGTGGACAATGGTTCAAGGATTAGCATTTTTAACATATCATTTCTTTCCTTACTTGACATTGGGCCAATTGATTTGGAACATTATAATATGCTCATAAAGGGATTTGATAATATATCATGAAAATTATTAGGGAAAATAACATTAAACATTATTGTGGGACCCATATATTACCTACTTTATGCCACATTATTCCAAATGATTCAAACTATAATATATTATTAGGATGATATTGGATGCATAAAATGTATGTAGTTACATATAATTTTCACGCATGCTTAAAACTCATCCATTAAATATTTATTTACACGTGTCTAATGGATACTAATCCCATAAAACATCATGTAATATTCCAACAAATAAATGATCTTATTTGCAATATTATAAACCTAATTTTGATCTTTGATATTTGCTGAAATATAAATACATAGGAAAATGGTTTAGAAAGCATGAGTGCAATATAACTCAATCCATCTATCCTATAAATAACACAACATCAAATGATACACTATTATAAAATATTAAATAATTTGTCTTAACTAATGCACCAAAGAAATAATTTACATGTTCACCTGAGCCTCCCATTTCATTAGTCCTAGAGCTTATAGACATATTATATCTCTCCCTCATCCTATAGAGGTTGATATGAGTATACCTCTACACAAAGGGTATGATGTTAATTCTTATTATGACTATCACTAAGGCCCCAAACATTATACAAAAACCATTTTATCTTTAAGCATAAAATCCAATACCTCATCAATGACCAAAAGGTTACATTTGATGAGCCTCCAAAGGAATCAATTTCATAACTTGGTGATCACCAAAAACAAAAAATATATAATGATCCTTTTCATGATTATCCTAAGAATGAAATATAAGTGAAAGTGGCATGTGAAGCACAATAAAAACTTCAAATTAAACAAATCAAAAAACATCCTTGCCTACATTATTTAAAAATTACCTTATTCATGGGTGGTGCTTCTTTTTGTCATAACCATGTTGATCCTACACAAACAAAAACTAATTTCAATGTAAGACATTTTAAATAGATGTGATTTGATCTAAAAAATATATAAATTAAATTAAATTGGAAAGATTCTTTAGACCACATAATGCTTCCAATTGTTTGTTGTCCTAAAGTAATTTAAACATGATTTTGGTTTATACCACAAACCACTCCATATACATTTACATTGGGAAATATTTTATTATATCAAATGGAATAAAAAAGTGACCCAAATCAATAAGGTATTTATTTTTATCATGAAGGAAAATTAATCCATATTCCAAATGATAAAATTGTTTCTTAGAATACACAAGTAAAACATGAGGAGGAACATGACATGTATCATTTACACTTATCCAAAAAAGATAAAAATTAAGGTTTCAAGGATTCAAATATTCCAAAAAAAAAAAAATCAAAAATACAAAATATTTCAAGCATTTGCATGTCCTATTATATCCTTGGCATATATGTTGTGAATTCTTTGTTGGTAGATGGCATATCAATATTTTATATATACACATGCTTCATGCATATTTTGAGTGTGATTTAGGCATACATAGATACATTATCCATACACTTTTGGATGTTAGGTTTTCCTCCTAATCATACCACCAAAATATTGGGGGCATCCACATCTATCATCACAATACAAATAAGTTATATATAATTCTATGATAACTTTCCATTATCATGTTTAATATCATATATGTACTAACACATAAACTTATATATTCCATAGTATACTTGATATGATATATACTTAATGTTTTTTTCTAACACACACATATATATAAGGACTAGTATGATATGTTTATATCAATTGCATATGCTTTCATTTATATACTTTATTTAGTGTCTTTCTTTATTATTATCTTTCTTTTTTTATAATTTTAATATGCTCCATTGTTTATGGATCTCATGCCTTTGTTTGACTCATTGACATTTGAATATGTCATTACTTGTTGTATGTTTAAATATAAATATGTCATTTTTTATTTTTTGGGGATTTTACTAAGTCATACACCTCTGACTGTGTGAAATTTAAATATACCACTTGTTTTTGGTCTCCTTAGACCTTTTTCCTCTTGATTTGATTTTAATTATTCTTTTGTGTGAACTTGATTGCTTGTTGATCTTATCTATACAATACCATGATCTACATTGTGCATCTTAGGATTTGGTGTGATCACATTCAATTTGATTTAATTATATATCTAACTAAACATGTTCCCTCTATATACTACATGGTATATTCATAGTTTACATGGTTATATTATCCTTTTGAGATAAGGTAACTACCAATTTATACTTCCCCTCAGCTCAAAAGGGTGGCATATTAGTGGGGGAATTCCATATATTTATAACTTCCACATTTATTCCCAAATGTAGGTTGTATTGGGGGTCATGTTTTGGAAGCATGTTATCTACACTTATTCAATATTCAACATACCTAGATTATAGTGTGGGCATGTTTTGGAAACATGTCCTCCATATCGGCACTTACACTAGTTCTTATATCTATATTATAGTGGTGGTATGTTTTGAAAACATGTTCTCCAAATATACACTAGATTTTAGTCTTAGATTATAGTGGGGGCATGTTTTGGAGACATGTTCTCCACACTTACATAGTTTCAAATTGGCCAAAATTAATAGTTATATGGATTAGATACACTTTTTTGGTAAAATTTTATACATTTGTACCATTATTATACACTTTTTTAGCATGAGACATATCTAAGGTGTATATGTTATTAGATGTGTACTTAATATTGAAAAATAAAATCAGTTTCATATTTCAAATACTGTCACTACCCACCAAGTTGTACTTTTATGGACTATATTAAGCCAATATACTATAGTAGTTGGTTCACATTTTGGTATGGTTTAGGTTATTAAATCACTCAATCTTGATAAGTTTATAGGTTGGAGTTGATTACATTACATCATCCAATCTTGTCAATTTTATAATGTGAGTTGACTTGATTCACTCACACTCTCCAGGTTATAAGTATGATTGGGTTATATGATTGAATTAATCTTAACTGTTGGGT
The DNA here is from genome assembly GCA_037957365.1 of Torreya grandis. Classification (NCBI taxonomy): domain Eukaryota; kingdom Viridiplantae; phylum Streptophyta; class Pinopsida; order Cupressales; family Taxaceae; genus Torreya; species Torreya grandis. The sequence goes on along the minus strand of JARHVA010001285.1, from coordinate 1,396,270 downwards.
GGAAACTCATCTTTTCTCCAAGTTTAAGGTCATGTGCCCTCTAATATCTATATATCTCTTTAGATATCTACACTTTATAGATTTTATATTTTATCCTTATTTCATTTTTAGTGATTTAAAATGATATATATTTAAAATCATATTTTCTCCAAGGTTGAGGGCATGTGTCCTCAAATATCTTTCTATCCCCTTAGATATATGAACTTTTTAGATTTTATATTTTATCCTAATTTCATTTTTAGTGATTCATAATTATATAGATTTAAAACCAAATTACGAAAAGGTAATATGGTTGCATCGATACACATTTACTCTTAAACCTTTCTCTCTTTAAATTTCAATAATTTAAATGTTTTAAAGTTAGGTTTATATCCTTGATTATATACTGTAACATGATCTTGGTTCTAGTTCAGTCACCAATAAAGAGCTCAAGTTAGACTCAAGCAAATGCAAGGTGTGTTATACACACCCAAGTACACATTTATTCTCCTTTAAAAAAGAATTTTAATGACTATATTAAATGGGGAAAATGTTGACACTATTTATGATTTATATATCACCTTAATCTTATACACTTGGAAAATACATATCATGTATGTACCTTTAGATTCTATAACTCTACCACTACCCAAAAACAGATATACATTATCTCTCTATGATTAATTGAGTATCTATTAATCCAACCAATGGTATTATAATGAATCAAACCTTATATATTACCCATAATGGTTTAAACCTATTTATCTTATATTTCTACAATTATTATACCTACACTTATTTTCTAGCTACCTAAACACTTATGCCCTAGTTTGACACTTATCTTTGATACAAGCATCATATCACTTAACTCAAGTGTCTAGTGCCCTAAAGTAATATAATTTGAAAATTAAATATATTCCTATGGTAAAATTAAGTACTTTAATTTTATATATTTCACCAAATGTATTGGTATAAATACAAGCTCAACTCTCATTCATTTCTCACCTGAAAACACCTAGCAAATCACAAGGAAACTTACCAAAAGCATTTTATCAAGAGATCAAGTGAGAAGAAGATTTCATAATTTAACCTATTTCCATATATATAATATGTGTATCATACCTATAGGTCTAAATTAATGAATAAGAATATAAAGAGATATATTTTTGAAGTTACAATCTAGGTCACTATTGTACTTACTCATCACACATTGCATGATTCACACATAAGACAACACATAGGCAATAACTATATAAGTTTGATACCCTCTTTAGATTATTGTATACTTAGTCAAGTCTCATTTATAGAGAGATATTTTTGTAATGTCAACAACATGTTACCACTAACCTATTTTTACCATAACAACTATGAATATGAAGAATGAGGATTTTGCTATTCGACAAGGAGTGATAGTCCATGACCCAAATTTGAATGCACCAAATTGAAGGTGACATAGAATCAAGAATAATTTAGGTGGTTTCATCCAATTGTATTAATTATTTCATGCTAGACACATGCATCTAAGTCATATAGTAGTTTTGACATAATTGTCCCAGTTTGATTTAAGTGTCCATCACTATAGAGGAGAAATTTCCAAAATCAAATTATTTTTATAGAATCCATATCTAGTCCACTTTTTACTTGTTCCAAATCCAAATCTATGTTATCATCAAAAATAACTAAGTATCTTATTTTATTTATCATTACAATATCTAACATAGTTTTTATTTCTATTTTTATCATATTATCATAATAAATCTAGTATATGTTTTATCTAAGTTTCACAAATAATTGGTCTAATTTAGAGATATTCTAACATCCATATGCCCTAGGCTATATCTACCCATTTTACCTAGATTCGCTGCATAATACATATTTTAGGTTTAAAAAAACATACCAATGTGTATCATTAATTATTTTATAATGTATTTGTATGAGATCAAAGTTTCCTCTTTTGTCTGATACACATCTCAAACCTAATTAACTATGAGGTGATAATACACATACATATTAATAAATGTAATATACAATATTTATTTTAAATATAACTTAAGACTCAATGTCTCATATTATATTATATTATGTGTGCATGAAAACCCTAATCCATATATGAATGGCATAGGCTACTCATGAGGAAGGATCAAAACTATTCTTTGTCTAGCACATGAGGCATATTCAAATCCATTAAAATCATTGTCTAAGTAAAATATTTGATGTGTCATGTTCTAAAATCCCCACAAAAATTAATTGGTTTTATGTCAAATAGTAGTGTTGTGACTAACTGATCTATAATTAATTCTTCCTTTTCATATTTTTGAGATATTAAAATTATGTCAAATTCCATTAGTAACATCATTTATTAATATATGTGTCTTGATAGATTTAGTATTATTTAGATATACTTTAGTGGGTCTATATTTGTTGTAACATGTGTTACATTATAGATTATATAGTGTTGAAGAATTTGTGTTATAAAAATGGCTAGACATAAATTTTCCATGTCATTAGATTTTTTTTCATAATCCATTAGTATATGATTGATGTAATAACTTTCACATTATTTATGAATATATATTACTACAATAATAATGATCCTAATACATTATTTGTAACATACATACATATCAACAAAGACCTATCTAGAATTAGAGGCATAAGATTTTATGGATTAACTAAATATTATTTGATTACGAGAAAATTATATTTATAATTGGCATCCCATAATAATTTGTAGCTTTCTTTAAAATGTATATAAATTATTGTGTCTTATTATCTAACTAAGCCAAAAAAAAAATTATTGCCTCTCTTTGTAAACACCTTAATTTATTTAACATATTTGGTAGAGGCATATAAAAATTATTATTTAGTTTATTTGGATCAAATTATATTATTATATGTATGATATAGCCTAACAAATTTCTTGAAGACACCCCAAATACATAATTTTTAGGACTCAATCATACATTTTTTGTGTAAGTGTTTGAATGTTTGTCATACATATATAACATGATCTAATCAATGTTTAGATTTTGTGAGAAAGTCTAAAAAATAGTCTTTGATAATTTATGTATTAAATAATGCAATATGTGTGTCATGTTAATTTGATAATTATATCTTATAATTTTCAATCTAAATTGCATGACCACATAATAATTTACCCATAATGTAGTAAATACGATTTTACATTGGTCTTCAACACTTATCATTACTTGATCATATCTAATGAAGTTATCCATGATTGATAACATCTCATAACTCATGGTAGAGTCTAAAATAATATTAAATTTTTAATAAATAAAATTAATCTTTTATAAAATCCTTATTAAGGGTATTAATTTTTTTACACCATCTAATTTACCACAAGGTTTATAAACTAGTACAATATTGTACACTTATTTAGGGTAATCAATTGATTTAGTAAACCCAACATTGAAGAGCCTTTTAATTTATTTTTTAAGATAAAAATATAATTATAGGTGCATCTTACTTATTTTATAAATTTTTAAGTGCAAAATATCCCCATTTCTAAAAAATGGGGACCCTTGTTTTAAATTGTGAAAATTTGTAATTTAAAGTTGAAAAATCACTTGATCAAAGTACCACTAGCATGTTTACACATTATCTTTATCTACAGATCATCCACACATGGTTATCATTTGGATTAATTGACATATTTTCAAGTGATCATTATTTTCACCCTTCTAATGTTGTTAATAATTATTGTCTATGTTTTTGTATTGTAGGTCCAATAGAATCTCCTTTGGGAATAAACATGATTAGGGTTTCATGGTTCAATGTTAAATTGATATTTTACTAACCTTTGGTCTGTTAAAGATAATTGAATCTACATTTGAACCATGTTTAAATCCTTATTCAATTTTCCCTAGCCTAAGTCCTTTTAATCCAAATTTAAATTTATGTGGGAACAATTATTTATGCCATGGACTTAGCTTACTTTTTATCCTAAGGCTTAGTTATGTTTTTTAAAAAGTCCAAACCTTAGTATAAAAATATTATGCTTGATCCTTTCATGATCCATGACCCCTTGGTCTATTTTATTATTATCACGGTCTAGTTAATCACATGGTCCCCCTTATTATGTTCAAAACTTAACTTATGATTTAATCCTAAGGTTTTAATTCATGTTTATTAACATGAATAAAAATCCTAGTCTTAAGAATTTATCCTAAGTTCTATGTGTTTCTTAGATCCCAACTTAGTTTTATTTTATTGATCTTAGGATCAATGGTATGCATTTACATGGTCAATATTGATCTAATATCATGGGTTAAGTCAAGACTTAAATAGAGCCCCAAAACAAGAAAGTAGATGACAAGTGTCACCATCATAAGAACCCTGCCAAAGATCTAATGATACATAGTGAAATATGATCCAACATAGCATGATTGATCAGCCTAGATGAACTGATGGTGTGAGATTAATTTTTTTTAAAATGAAGGAACTTGGAACTAGTGTGAAGATGCTAAGTGTCAAGATAATTAAAGCTTGAACATATCCCTAAATATTGATGGTACATGACTAAGAATACACATTTTGATCAATAGTGCATGTCAATTCAAAGCTTCAACAAAGCCCTCAGATGAATGAGAAGGTGACAAGTCTCATTATTTTAGCAAAAGAAGATTTAGTAACCAATGGCATTCCACCCTTTTGATTGAGATCCGATGGAGCATGTTGATCTGGGTGGAAAAAATCTAATGGTGTGTGATGAAGGTTGAAAAGTTGAAATCCCTAAAAATGAATATAAAGATGATAAGTGGCATAACTAAAAGCCACAAATTAAATATCGATCATATTTTGAAGATCGATGGTACATCACCTTGTGTATATATTCCAATCAATGATCCATGAAGAAATGAACATGATATAATCATTCTAGATCAATGGATTGCATTCACCCAAGCAAGGATTATCTTACGATGTGAGATCAACATTGACATTTCAATGAAGATCAAGACAAACATAGAAATGACAATTTTCATAACCATGGGGACTATATTAAATAAGCCAATGGAATTTAATTTTTTAGATCAATATCAATAAACTACATTAATATATGTAAATAGATCCAATGACATGACATAAAGGATACTTTTTAAATGTTTTAGAACCAATGGAATGATGACATATGTCCAAAATGATAAACCATCATATTTAAAATATTAATGAGTAGGATACCATAGTGATGCCACATCAATGCCACATAAGTACCAAGTGAGATTAAAAGATATTGTAGGCTTAGAAAATCAAAGGTATAAATACAAATATCTAAACACAATCTAAGCCATGAAGCTTTCATAAGTTCAAACAATTTCCACCATTAAAGAACCATGAAAAAATATTTAGGAAAGCCCTAAATCTATGAAAACTCTAATTCAACCTTGTGTTCATTATAATAAATCTAAATAATATTGGATTATCACCTGTGCAAGGATAATTTTATCCAAAATTGAATTATAGACCACTCATGAGTAATTTAGAGAAATTCACAACCATGGTAACTAAAAAAGGTGTTTCAAGGGAAGATGTGGATCTCTATTTAACCTCGAATGTAGAAGGAATATTTTTCAAAGACCAAAATTTGATGCCACAACTCTGAACATAGGGGATAACAATTGGTCAATTTTATTTTAGACCATTGAGAACCAACAACCCATCATAAGAGAGGAGGAGAAGAATGTGTCGATAAAGAGGCTCTACTATGACATAGCTACCAATAAAATGATGGGTATCTATTATGATACTATAAAACTTGAGGTACTACATTACATAGACATACTTTCCCCAATTTTTAAAGATGGAAAAGTAGATAAGGGCATGATTGTTCATGAACATATTTTTAGGAAGATTGCTTACATCTCTCCCATAGCTTTTGAAAATTTATAAAAATTGCCTAATCCCTAAGTAGACAAAACCATAATCAATAATTGGGCCAAAGATAATGTTTTGAAGAGCATCCTTTCCTTTTGGTTGTATTATGAAAACCAAGTGTTTTCTAACTTCAATAATAACATCCCCATTGGTCAATTGAATCCTAGAATAAGAATTGTCATGAAAATGATGAATTGATTATGTGGAAATACAACCACTACATATGTAGATAAAATTTGGGTCCCCTTGATCTATCTCATGGTTGAGAAATAATTCACTTCTCCTTTTGGTGAAGTAATCAACACTTTTCTAAGTAGACATTTTTTTTAAAATAAAGAAGAGTAGGGCTCAATTATACATGATGTCATATATTTTGGATTCTTTCCTTACCATAACAAATATCCCCAACCTTAGGCAATGGTCACCTAATAAGACACAAACTATCTCACAGTATTACTCCAAGTTACATATCTTTAAGTATAGGGATCACATCTAATTTATATGTGATTTTTTCTATCCTACCCTTAATGAGGCCATCACAAGGAGCCCAATGATGAGAGACATCCCCATGACAAATAAAAACATTGAAGCCATATGGGATATATGGCTATATCTTGGTTGTACATCATTATAATTAAGGGAAGTGAATGCACTCCCCTCAGACTACCAGTCCATGTGCCAAATAAGCTTATAGAGTAAGAAGTGGTTTACCAAATTTGTAATGGAATAGATAGCCTTTTTAAGAATAAAAAAAAGGGACTTCACACCCTCCTCATAGTCATTGGTAGAATTTTTTTTGCATCATGAGACAATATTGAGGTTTCTTTAAAACATAGAACCTCATTTAATAGTCAAATTGATGAGCTAAGGCAATGGGATCCACATGGAAGAGTCAAATAACATTTGAAAGCTAAAGGAATCAATGTACCTTATGATCACTAGCCTTGTCATTTTGACCTGATTTATATAAAATCCTCTTCATTATCTAAGGTCACCATTAGATTTAAAAATCACAACATCAATCCTAAATCTAGGATGTAGAGGGATCAAAAAGGAGGAGATGATAGATGTTAATCAGGGAAAAGGAAATACCATTTTTTGTGTGGTGTACCTTCTATATCTCCACCAACCCAATTAAAAATAGAGTCTATACCTGAGGTAAAAATTAATCAAAGACCAGAGGAGAGAAGGTCTGATGAAATTGCATATTCTTTAGCCCGAGTAGAGGAACAAGGATCACTAGTGGAATAAATATAGGAGATAAAGCAAGATAAGGGGAAGGAATTATTTGATCTAGTTCCTATAAACACACCCAAAAGAAAATATAAATTTTCCATTTTTCCAGTGAAGGTAAAGAAGCCCAAGGTGACTTTCACTCCACCTTTGAGTGAATTTAACATCTTTAGTGAAGAAAAATTAATTCATGATCTAACTATTCTATAATGGTTCATATATGGAAAATTGTAAAAGTTACCAAGTGCATAACATCCATTGGATATGATGAAGGCCATCAATATCCCAGTACATGAAGATGTCCAACCATGGATCCTATTTCTACAAAAGTTAGATGAAAGGAGGATGGTTACTCTACGAGAATCAATTAGAGAAAAAATGGATACTCCTATTCCAAAATTAACACAATCTTCATTTATTGTCAACTTTTACCCAACAACTACCAATTTTTAGAGAGTAAATAAGAAGAAGGCCATGGTTGGTGGATAAGATTTCACTTTCCAAAAAGTGAAACCTTTTATTAGATTAACTCTAGTTAGAGGATAAAAACCTGACAAGGACCCAATATTTGGATAAAATATTCTTGAAATCATCTATGCTCAATTAGATCAATTATAAACAATGATCAGGGGAATCTTATAGCATAAATAGAATTTGAAAGAATAAGCCAACTTGTCAATCTAAGAAGATAGATTCAAGTAATTTGAGGACACCATGAATGATTTATTGAATTTTTTAAATTAAATCAAGACCATTCAAGAGGTGATGAATAAAAAAATAACCATGGATATATGATAAGTTATCTAATGAAAATATTTGAGCTATCAAGTGAAGCATTTGATCAAAGTCTTGACTAAAAATCAAATCTCTGAGTTTAGGACAATCAGCCTATCCCACTTGAGTATGTCTATAGCTATATTAATTGATAAGTTAAAATCCCTAAGTAGCTAGTCCAATAAGAAGGAGGACATTTATTAATTAATCAAATAATAAGAGGGTAAGATATTACAAATTTTGGATAGCTTAATCAAAGATCTCACCACCCTTAGTCTACTAGGATTTGTCATTGATTAAGAGTTCAAGCATAAAACTACTCAGTTCATGCAAGAAGCGAGGAATCAAGGATAAGGGAAAATAAAATATGATAATAAGAATATCATGGGCCTACTTTTATCATCAGAGGAAAATATAAGAGATGTCAAGAACCTCAAAAAAACTTTAGAAAGGGCCGAGAGGGATATCAAGGGCCTAGAAGATCAAGAAAAGGAACTATTCATGAGAGATGTCATTGATCTCAAGATGATCAATGAACAACATTATAGAATAATGATCTTATAGGGAAGGTAGAAGATTACATTAGCATAAGGGTCCCAAAGTCAATCTAGATGACTTAAGCTATTCTATTATTTAGAGACATTGGATATTTTTAAAAATAAAATATTCTTTTGTAAAGGCATGCACAATTTGTAAAGCACATTACCTATAGGTTAGTATTTTTAGAATGTCTAAAAGGTTCTCATATAATTATAAAAGGATATTTTTCCTTAATATTTTACATGACTAATTGACATACCTCATGAATTGTCTATATAAAGATGTATTGTCAATTGTAAAATGGAGAGACTTTTTTGAGCCAAAACTATTTTGTAACTTTCAAGAAAATTAGTACAAAGTAAGGAGTTTTGAAAAGTTTGTCCACATTTTTTTGTGTGAATTTATATCATGGTTTCTCTCTCATTTTTCTAATCTCATTTTCAAATTTCAATGATTCTTATGAATTCTAGATGTGCATATTTAAATACAGAGTCCATAATTTGTGTTAATTCTAGATTATTTGAAAATTTTTAGGTTTACTTCACTTTATTTTCTCTTCTTAAATTTAGGATAATTCTATATTCTTGAAAGGGTGAAATTATTAAAATAAATATTGTTATTATATTCATCTTTTCATACCTTCCTTAGATGTTGCCTGATATGTGATAGTACTTGAGCTTATGCCACTTCATGTTGCATATTGGTGAAATACAGGTTCATATGAATTAGGAACTTTATCATAATGTATAAAATAAATATTAAAAAAACCTCTCTTTTATTATTTAACATTTCTTTTTTTCTTTTTTATAAATGCATCTTACTTTAGCTTAATTGTGAATACTCAACTTAGTTTATATTTAGTCTTAGGTTTAAGTATAATTCACTCTAAATAACATAAATCATATTCAAATCAAAGATCAACTATTGAACCACAGTGGCTCCCAACCACCAACTAATATACATTTGTGAAATAGTCACTTGTTCTACCTCTATTCCACCAAAGATAATAGGATTATCAAAACCTCATGCATTAAATTACCTGAATTCAAAAATGAGTAGTGTTTCTTAAACACTAAGAACCACATGTAATACATGTTGAGGGATCAACAAGGAATGTGTTCCATTGGAACTAAAAGGAGGGTGAGTTATATCTTTGTAAATTTTCAACATCTTTATGGATTTGGGTGAATTATGTTTGAATATTGATGTATTCTTTACTTATTTTTGTCTCTTTTAGCATATTTGTGTAAAGATCATTGATCTTAATGGTTTTAGACCAATCTTTTTGCTTATTTAGAAAAAGATAGATATTCTTTGAAGATATTTGAGTAACTATGGTAAATATAGCTTAAGATCTATGAATCCAAGGCATTTTGAGGTTAGTAATAGTAGTTTTGTTCAAAAATTGATTGGATCTCTATAAATTTGAGTTTACCTAAGCTTGAAAAAAGTAAAGATCATTCATACTTACATGTTCAGATATGTATTTGGGATAAATTAATTAAAGATTGATGTCTTTTATCATTTTTAATACATATTTATGAAAATTTTGCTTAATGTGTAAGTCTAATCATTATCCTTTGAAAATATAATATTTACACATCGTATTTCAAATGGGGTTCAATGTTTTCAAGCTAGAATTGCCAAGGCTAAGGACCAAGTCATGTTTAGAGATAAGGGTTATTCTTCTTTGATTAGAATTTCATAGGAAAGATAGGCAAGATAAAGGTAATCATTGACTTTCAAAGTCTCCACCAGCTTGACTAATTTAGGGTGTTACTATGTTAAATCCTTATCAAGGTATGACTTGGTTGGGTGGTTTATCAATCAATGTGCCATGTGTGGTACATGAGCTTCCTCATAATCCTAAAAAGTATTTTCCTGATTTTAGTCCTAATGGTTTTGTAATAATTGGAGAACATATTAAAAGTTTCATATCTATTTTAAGACTTTTGAATGTTATTCATGAAGATGTAGCTTGCAGGTTGTTTCCATTTACTTTCAAAGATGTTGCATATGAACAGGTCCTAAACCTTCCTAAAAACTACATATCTATCTAGAATGGTTTTAATAATTACTTCATTGATTAGTTTGGAAAAATAATTGGTTCATGTGTCCTTTACTAGCATTTTACCATAGTTAAAAGAGATTCAAATGAACCCATAAGAGCCTTTAATGCCAAATTTTAGAATATGTTTAGTATAATCGTATCTCCTTATAGACCTAATGAGGATTTAGCCTTATAAATTTACAAGGATGCCTTATATCTTATGACTTCTATGTTTATTAAAAGATATTTTTAGTTCATTAATACACTAGACCTATCTTATGTTGAGGATATGATCATTAATGATTAGATACGACCCTAGGGCCAAATGGCATACACTATTCCCAGCATTAACCTAGATTTGCCTATTATAAATGGCATTCCTAATGCCAATCAAAATATACCTTATTTAAATCAACTTCCATCCTGAACCAATTGCCTTTGAGTCATGCACATCATAGCCACAACCTAGGATTCTTGAACAACTTTGCTACTAGATCTCATCTAAAAGAGTAAAGATCTTTGATGCTTCTATCTAGTAGTAATACTCAAGTGCATAATTATAAGGAACCAAAAAATGAGAATTATTCTATCTTAAACATGATTCAAAATCTAAGCATTGATTTGATTCAATTACAAAATCAAGTTTGCAATACTTGAGAAACCTCTAACAAGAACTTATCTTTTCAAAGGTTTAATAGGCCTTCAAATAAGTTTAAAAATAATAACAACAATAGTCATAACCATGAGTCATATGATAACAAAAATGTGCTTGATATAAATCTTAGTGATGTATCTTTTCCTAATCATTATAGAGTTCATTATACTTCAAATCATGGTGAATTAGATTGTCTAGAATTTTTAAATGCCTTTGAATCTTTTCAAGATGAGTTAGATACTTTTGAACTTGTTCCTAATAAATAAAATGGTGCAAGTACCTAAATTTTTTGAAATTTAAATAAATATTTTGATCCAGCCCTCATGGTAGAAACATTTGAGTTCCCATTTTAAGAGGAGAATGAGCCTAAGGATATCCCTGAAGAGATTAATGTTTTTCAGTAATATCTAAAGAATACCTATCATCTGAAGAACAAAGAGAAGAAACAACCTTTGACTACCTCAACTAAACCAAATAACTTTGATACTCCTCTTGATACTACATCAAACAACAATATAGAGCCTCCTAAAGGAATTACCTCTAAACCCAATGCTGATGCATCTAATTCTTCTAATAGGATTAGATATAATATAGTAGAGGGCATGAAAAAGATCAAAACTAAAATTACCTTACATGAGTTGACTCAATTATAAAACAAATGGATCTGTTATTAGAATCTTTGTTTAAGAATCTTGGTAAGTCTCAAAAATCTACACATGCTAACATTTTAATACACAAAAATAAGCTAGATGTTCCACATTTCCTACTTAGAGTTAGGATCTTTGGTAATAATTTACATAGTTATTTGTTGGATTTTGGTGCATTTTTAAATATTATACCTAATGGTATTTATGAAAAATTAGGTTTGACTCCAATTAAATCTAATAGGGTTGTGACTCAGTTAGAAAAATTAAGATTCAAATTAATTGGTTAATTTTTAAATTTTCACATGAAAATTGATTCCAAACCAAGGATAAAATAGTTCATTTGCATCCAAGTGGTGGATATTCCTAATGCATATGGAATGCTACTAATCAGAGATTAGACTAGATCATTGAATGGTTATATGTCTACTATTTTTTCACACATGTGGTTACCTTAGAAAGGAGTTGCCAATCATATCAAGATAGAGATAGAGCCCAAGATTAAGTATATGATCACTGAGTACAATGCAACCAATGAGAGGGCCAATATGGTTAACTCAAATCTAGGTGTTTACACTTTTGACACCACAAAGTTATTTAACTCTAAAACTTCTCATACTATGTTTGGATTATGGAAGTTATACTTTGATGGTGCTAGATGTAAATCAAGTTATAGATTAGGAGTAGTGTTAATCAATCCCATTTGGAAGGAATACAATGCCTCTTATAAACTTTAGTTCCCATGCACTAATAATTTGGGTGAGTATGAATCACTTACTCTTGTATTACAATTTATAATCAAACATAAGGTCAAGGAACTATTAGTTTTTGGTGATTTTGAACTAGTAGCTAATCAAGTTAAGAGTAAATATCAATTCAAATTGTCATACCTTAAGAAGTATGAATTTAGAGTGTGGGACTTAATTAAATGTTTTTATGCTTTCAATATTATGTCAATTCTTAGGGAATAAAATAAGGTTACTTATGAAATTGATTCAACTATATCCAATATTATGCCCAACCAAGGTTCCAAGTTATAAATCCTTACCATTGAATTAGTCCCATATCCCTCAATGCCAGATAATGTCAACCACTTAAAAGTACTCAATGATGATATATAGATTATAGACTTCATGACTAGCTCAGGATTATTTAAAGTTCACATCATTGATGAAGACAATGAGAATGCCCTTGATGATGACAAAGTTAAAAGTAAGCTTGATGACAAGGTCATTCAGTTAAATGATAATAAGATTAAAAAATGAATGATTTCCCTAGAAAGATTATTTGATTATGACAAACTAGCTGAGACTATCAAGATCCCTAAGGTAGATGGGAAAGACTACAATTTAGTTGACTTGGGTTCCCAAGGTCAACCTCAACTGGATAACATTGGTATATCCTACATGACTATTAAAACCAAGAGATCCAAAGATATATAGACCAAGTATAAGGATGTAATATCATGATCCTATGATGACTTAAAGATCTTTGATCCTAGAGTCATAACCCACACCATACCTCTAAAGGAATCTAGGAAGCCATCTAGGCAAAAATAAAGACTAATCAACCCTCTCCTAGAACCAATGATATACAAAGAATTCAAAAGTTTACTATATGATAAGATAGTGTATCCCATTAGACACTCCACTTGGGTAGGTAACTTAGTACAATCAGGAAGAAAAAGGTGAAATCATATTATGCATTGAATTTATAAATATGAATATATAATTTGGAAAATATAATTATCCTCTACCTTAACTTGACCAAGTAATCAAAATTATTTCTATTTATTCCATGATGTCTTTTCTTGATGTATTTTTAGGGTCTAATCAAGTGCTAGTGATCAAGGAAGACTAGATGAAGACTGCATTTACTACTAAATGGGGCTTTTTATTTACAATAGAATGCCCTTTGGATTAATCAATGTAGGTGCAAACTTTCAAATATCAATGGATCATGATTTCCAAGGCCTCATAGGTAAGTACACTATTATTTACATGGATGATCTGACTATCTTTTCAAAAAATAATGAAAACACATCATGCACCTACAATAGGTATTTGAGAGATGTGAAAGGTATGGAATCTCCCTCAATCCCAAGAAAATATTATTTTCCATAATTGAGGGAAATGTATGACATGTCATAACCAAGGAGGAGATCTATATATATCCTGATAGAGTAAATTCAATATCAAAGATAGAACCACCTAATAATAAGAAAGAATTAAAGTCTTTCTTTGGTAAAATCAACTTTGAATGAAATTGCATTTTTGGTTTTACAGATATTGTAAATCCATTAAATGACATGTTGAAGAAATATGTCAAGATAATATGGAATGAGGAGACTAAGAAATATTTAAAAGACATCAAAGAATAAATTAGACAAGATCCTATACTAATAAGTCCATATTTTAGTAAAGATTTCTATCTTTATTCTTTTTCCTCCTATCATACAATAGTTGTTATTATAACTCAAGAGATAGATAAGTATGATCACCCCATTACTTTCATGAGTACTCACCTTAACAATGCTAATTTGAAATATTCTTTGATTGATAAATAAGCAATTAATTTAGTCAAGGTAGTGAATAAATTTAGGCATTATATCCTTATAAATAAGGAACATGCAATTCTACCAAACCCTACCACTAAGATAATGATGATTCAATGTGAACTTGGATAGAGAAGAGGTAGGTAGATGTTTGTCCTTCAAGAATATGATCTAGAGAGGAAGATTTCCAAGTTGGTAATATGTCATGGATTAATTCAATTAATTATTAATAATAATCCCAAATTGAGTGTTATGTAGGTTGATCAACAAAATTTTCAACCTAATGATTGGTATTATCATATTGTTCATTTACTAATCAATGGCTATTGTCTAATAGGATTAAGTAGAGATCAAAAGAGAGATATTAGGGTAAAGGCAAACCATTTATTTCTCAAAGATGGGGTAATGTATATAAATAACCTTGAAGGTATCTACCCAAGGTGTGTTTGTAATGAAGAATTATCTGAGATCTTGATCACTTTTAATGAGAAGCTTGGATGAGGACATACATCCATAAAGACTACATCCCATAATAACATTAGAGTTGGTTATTATTGGCTTACTATCTTCAAAGATCTCATAAGCATGTGAAGTAATGCTACTCATGTCAAATATTCAATAATAAAGATCCCAAGGTAACCATGCCATTAAATCTAGTAATGATTAATAAACCCTTTTCCCAATCAGGACTAGATTTTGTAGGTGTACTCAACCCCAACTCCTCAAGGTCATAAGTATGTTCTAACTGATATTGACTACTACACAAGATGGACTAAAGAAGTGAAAACCAAATAATGTAGGACTAGAGAAGTGATCAAATTCCTAGAAGAAAATATATGCACAAGGTTTGACACACAAGTGTCTCTAGTCTATGATAATATATCTACCTTTATATCCATTGAGATGACTAAATGGGTATATGACAACAAAATTATACTCAAGTTCTCATCAAACCATTACCCTTGAGGAAATGGAGTGTTTGAATCAACAAATAAGAACTTGATGAAGGCAATAAATAAGTTTATAGCTAATAAACAAAGAACATGCCACAAGCTATTTAAGTATGCCCTCTAGATAGATAGAACTAGAGTCAATCAAGCTCTCGAGGCATCACCATTCCTACTAGTATATGGTCAAGAATATATATTTCCCATAACACTAAAGTTGTCAACCTACAATTTTACAAAAGAGTACATGGAAGGAGAAGATCAAGAATTTTCAAGTTTAACATTGTTTGACATCATAAAAATGAAATGCAAGAGAGTAAGTTTTTGCCAATTTCATCAGGCATCAAACCATAGTAAGAGGTGGTTTTATAAGCATTCAAAGGTAAAAGTGTTTAGACAAGGAGACCTAGTTCTTATTTTGGATAAATCCTTAGAACTAAAAGGAAAACATGGGAAGTTTACACCTCTATCAATTGGTTCATATCAAATTGTTGGGACCCTAGGAGATAACACCTTCAAACTAAAATACTTACAAGGATCAAAGTTTAAATTATCAACCAATGGGAAATACCTCAAGAATTATTTCTCTGATATCCCACTAGAATTCTTCATGGGGTAAACTTTAAGACTAGTTAGAGTTATTGTAGGTAGGCTTAACTTAGTTTCTTTATTGTTCTTTCTTTCTTGTCCTTTATTTATGTATGGTGTTTGTATATATCTATTTTATTATTTCCTTTGCTTTCTATTTTATGTATTTACTTTCCCTATTTTGTTCCTTACTTTTTATAAGTCTATTCTAGAAAACCCCCAGCTTAAGATTCATATGATTTATCAATCAAACTTCACAGTTTAAAAATGTAGGTATGGCCCTCCAACATTGGTTGATAATTTATTGTTGAAATGTGACCATGAAGTTATAGTTTGGAGAAATGGGTAAGGACTAATGACTAAGTTAATTATTCCTTGAGATTTTAAGCATTGTTATTATCTAATTTTATTTCTAAGAAGGATTGTATATATATGGTGAAATATTAAATTATTAGGACAAAGCCATGCTTGCACTTAAAAACATTAATTTCCTAGGACAAAGTTTACAACTAAAGATGACTATCTGAAGATCAAATATTTTACCAAATCCCAAAACTTAGCTAATCTAGTTCCCAACCTTGCCATAAATTCAATATGTTTAAAATTAAAAAAACAAGAGCTTATTATAAAAATCAAAATCTTTCTAAAGAAATTTGATTCTTTTAATTTCCATCAGGGCTATGGATTCCTAGATGGAAGTGAAGTAAGGACTTGAGTGGACCCAAAGGTATCTCTATTAGGGTTATGGATGCCTAGCTAGAAAAAAATCAATTCCCAAGAGTTACCTGAGCTAAAGCATGATTCTTAATGAAAACATAAATATGATGTATGTCAATGTCAATGGTCAAGGTCATGAGTTTGGAAGATGTACTCTAAATCCTATGGAAATTGGTAAGTGAAATCAAAACACACACACATCATGGATATGTTTTGATGTTTGATCGTAATTCTACATGTTGAAGACTTATTTTAACCATGAATTGGTCTTAATAATGGTTCCTAATCAAGTGGAATAAGTAACCTAATTATTATTCTAAACTATAGTCTGAATTATAACATATTGTTGTGTTCCCTAAGAAGTCACCATTTATTGAGGTCAACATATCCCCATTTCAAAAAAAATAAGAACCATTATTTTAAATTGTGTAAATTTATACCTTAAAGTTAAAAAATAACTTGATCAGAGTACCGCTAGCATGTTTGTACATTATGTTTATCTAAAGATCATCCACACATGGTTCTCATTTGGATTAATTGACATATTTTCAAGTGATCATTGTTTTCCCCCTTTTAATGTTGCTAATAATTATTACCTATGTTTATGTATTGTAGGTCCAATGGAATATCATTTGGGAATAAACATGCTTAGTCTTTTGTTCTTCAATGTTAAATTGATCTTTTACTAACCTTTGCTTTATCAAAGCTAATTGAATCTACATTTGAACCATGTTGAAATCCTTATTCCAATTTCCCTAGCCTAAGTCCTTTTAAGTCAAACTCAAATTTATACTTGAGAACTTTACATAAGAAAACTTATTTGTGCCATGGACTTATCTTAATTTTTATCCTAAGGCTTAGCCATGTTTTTCGACATGACCAAACATTAGTCTTAAAATCTTATGCTTTATCCCTTCATGTCCCATGACCCCTTGGTCTATTTTATTATTAACATGGTCTAGCTAATCACATGATCCCCTTTATTTTTAGATTATGATAAAAGCAAGTTTTGAAGGGACCCCAAAACCCTATAACAAAATCAAAAAAGATAAAACATTAACCACCACTAGGAAAAGCAGTCCTGAAACCTACTGAAGAGCAACATCAAAATCAAGTTTTGCAAGGATCTAAAACCACAAACATAGTACAATAAAAGTACCCAGGTTTTACAAGGATCTAGAAACTTAAATAAATTTTTAGACCAAGAACCAAGAAATAGGACCAAAAACAAGAACCAGTTACAACAACCAGCAATAAGGACTTGAACAGGAACAAAACCAGCAAAGAAGACCCTAGGCTTCTATTGCAATTCCATGATCATCTTAACAGCCTCCTTCCCAATCATAGCAGTATCTTGGATGGAGTTAGCAGCCAAAGTAACAGCAGCTTGCAAGGCTTTCTTCCTCAAACTCTACCTTGTCCTCTTACTTGGACGCTCCAAGGATATTGTTTCTTCATTTGCTCTTTTAACAAGGCAAGCTGCAGCAACACAGATGCTTGATGTTACCTGCTCCATCTTTGTTCTACTTTCCTTGATGAGCATTCTAAGATTATTCTCATAATATTTAAGTTTTTTTTGGGATATCTCTCATTTGCACCTCTAAGTGGTTGATTATGGTCTGATCAACATGATCCCCTTTATTATGTTCTAAACCTAGCATAAGATTTAATCCTAAGGTTTTAATTCATGTTTATTAACATGAATAAAAACCTTAGCCTTAAGAATTTATCCTAAGTTCCATGTGTTTCCTCAAGCCTGACATATTTTTATTTTATTGACCATAGAACCAATGGTATGCATTTACTCAGGTAAGATTGATGTAATGACACATGCTAAGTTAAGACATCAATGGAGCCCCAAAACAACTATGAAGGTGATAAGTGTAACCATCATAGGAAACCTACCAAATATCTAATGGTACATAGTGAAATATGATATGATGGAGCATGATTCATTGGCCTAGGATAATTTGATTGTGCGAGATTGAGTGAGATTAACATTGAAAATTCAGAGGAACTTAGAACTAGTATGGAGATGCCAAGTGTCAAGCCTGTAATGGATTATTAAATTTCAATCATGTACCTAAATATTGATAGTATGTGACTAAGTGTACACATTCTAATTGATGGTATGTTTTTAGTCAAAGTTTCAACAGATCCCTTGGATGAATGAGAATGTGATAAGTATCACAATTTCAAAAAAAAAACATTGAGAAGATAATATAATTTCACCCTTAGAATTGAGATATGATGGAGCATGTTAATCTGATCAAATAAGATCTAATGGTGCA
Source organism: Torreya grandis (assembly GCA_037957365.1). Classification (NCBI taxonomy): domain Eukaryota; kingdom Viridiplantae; phylum Streptophyta; class Pinopsida; order Cupressales; family Taxaceae; genus Torreya; species Torreya grandis. The sequence continues at coordinate 1,377,406 of JARHVA010001285.1, read as the reverse complement.
TGATGAAGGTTGAAAAGTCAAAGGCCCTAATAATGAGTATAGAGATGATAAATGGCGTAACCATATGAAACAAATTAAAGTTTGAGCATCTTTCAAATATTGATGGTATGGAACCTTATGTACACATTCCAATTGATAGTTTGTGAATTAAAGAGTAGGATCCAATCATTTAAGATCAATGAATCACATTTATTTTGGAAAATATGATTTGACAATACAAGATAAACATTGGCATTTCAATAAATCTCAAACAAATATAGAAGTGAAAAGTGTCACAACCATGAGGAATATAGAAAAGTAGCCAATGGTGTTTAATTTCTTAGATTGAGATCAATAAACCACATTGATCCATGAAAATAGATCCAACAACACAAAAGAAAGGAGACTTTTCAAAGGTTCAAAATCAACGGAATGATGCCACATGTTCAAAATGACAAATGGTCATATTTTAGATATTAATGATCAAGATGTCATAGTGATGCCACATAAGTGCCAAGTTAGATTAAAAGATCTTTGGGCTCACAAAAGCAAAGGTATAAATACAAATATCTCAAAACAATCTAATTCATTAACCTCGTATAATTTCAAATAGTTATCACCATTATATCATTATAAAAAAAACATAAATAAATCCATAACAAATATGAAAACCCTAATTCAACCCTATGCTCATTATAATCAAGCCAAAGAAGATTGGATTAACACCTGTGCAAAGATAGTTTTATCTAGAATTGAACTATAGACCACTCATGAATAATTTAAGGAAATTCACAACCATGGTAGCTCAAAAATGTGTTTTAAGAAAATATGTGAATCTCTATTTGACTTTAGATTTAGAAAGAAGAGTTTTGAAAGACACAGTTTGACACTATAGCTCTAAACATAGCGAACACTAATTGGTTGAGCTTGTTTTAGACCATTAAGAACCAATAGACCATCACAAGAGAAGAAGAGAAAAAAATGTGCTAGAAAAGAAGCTCTATTATGGCATATTTTCCATTTAAATTATGGGTCTCCATTATGTTTCTAAAAAACATGAGGTACTACATAACATAGACATCCGTGCTCTAATTTTTAAATATGGAAAAGTAGATAAGGGCATGATTATTCATGAACGTAGTTTTAGGAAGATTACTTACATCTCCTATAGATTTTGAAAATTATTACAAATTTCCTAAGATCCAAGTAGACATGACCACAATCAATAATTGGGACAAAGATAATGATTTGAAGAACATTCTTTCCTTGTGGATGTATTTTAAGAAATAAGTATTTTTTAACTTTAATAATAACATCCCCATTGGTCAAATCAAACTTAATTTCCTTATGGATGTATTTTATAAGAATGATCATGAGAATGATGAATACAATATGTGGAAATACATCCACTACATATGTAGATAAACTTTGGGTACCCTTTATCTATTTCATGGTTGAGAAACAAGTCACCACTCCTCTTGGTGAAGTAATCAACATTTGTTTGAGTAGATGGTTTTATACATTAAAGAAGAAGAGTAGGGCTCAATTATACATGATGAATTATCTTTTAGATTCCCTACTTTCCATGACAAAGATCCCCAACCTTAGGGAATGGTCACCTGATAGGACCCAAATTGTCTCACAATATTACTCCAAGTTACATATCTTTAAGTACAGGGATCATATCTAATTCATATGTGATTGTGTCTATCTTTCCCTTAATGAAGCCATCACATGGAGCCCAATGATGAGAGTCAACCCCATGATAAATAAAATTGGTGAATATATAAGGGATATATGGTTTTATCCTTATTATATAATCATCAAGATTGAGGGAACCCAATATACTCCCCTTAGACTACCAATCTATGTGACAAATAATCTTATAGAGAAAGAAGTACTTTACTAAATCTACAATGGAATAGATGGTCTTTCCAAGACCAGAAGGAAAGGACTACTTCATACCCTCCCCATAATCATTTTTATAATTATGTTTTCATCATGGGACAATATTTAGGCTACTTCAAAACATAGGACCTCCTTCAATATTCTAATTGATGAGCTAAGGCAATGGGATCTAAATGGAAGAGTCAAAAATCATTTGAAATATAAATAATAAATGTGCCTTATGATCACCATCCTAGTCCTTTTGACCTTATTTACACAAAATCCTCTTCATTCTCTATGGTTACCATTAGATTAAAAAAGCAAAACATCAATCTAGAATATAAGATGCATAGGGAACAAAAGGGAGGAGATGAACGATGTAAATATAGGCCAATGTAGTACCATTTTCTTTGTGCTAAACCTTCTATACCTCCACTAACCTAGATAAAAAATAGAGTCTAGAACTAAGGCACAAATTGAGCAAAGGCTAGAGGATAAAATGCTCGATGAAATTCCATCTTCTTCATCCCAAGAAGAGGAACAAGGATCACCAGTGGAAGAAGTTCACATAGTATCATTGGACCCTGATGAAACCATCGAATATGCCCTCAAAAGGGTATCACTATCTTATGAGTTTGAATATGAATAAATGGAGGAGACAAAGGAAGATAAGGGGAAGGAAGTGTTGGATCTAGTTCTTATAGATACCCCCCAAAAAAAGATGAATTGGCCATTATTCTAGTGAAGGCAAAGAATCCCAAGGTGACTTTCAGTCCTCATTTGAATGAACTTAACCTCTTTAGTGAATAAAAATAAATTCATATTCTAGCCATTCTAGAATGGTTCATCTATGGAAAATGCAAAATTTATCGAGTGCACAACATTTATAGGTTATGATGAAGGCCATCAATATACCAATTCATGAATAGGTAAAGCCATGGATCCCAGATCTATAAAAGGAAGATGAAAAGAGGATAGCTACTCTAGGAAAATTAAGTAGATCATAAATGGAGACTCTGCTCCAAAATTAAAACAATGTTTAGTTGGTGTCAAGTTTGACCCAACAACTACCAGCTTGTAGAGAGTAACTAAGAAGAATGCCATGATTGGTGGAGAGGAGTTCACTTTATATAAGGAGGAACATTTTATTGGCTTAACTTTAGTTAGAGGACAAAATCCTAATGAGGACCCAATATTTGAATAAAATGTTCTTGAAGTGGCTCAGGCTCAGTCAGATCAATTACAAAAAATGATCAAAGGCATCTTACAATAGAACAAGAATATAAAAGAATAATCCATCTTATCAATCTAAGAAGATCAATTCAATAAATTTGAGGACACCATGGTTGATTTTTTTAATTTTTTAAAGTTAATCAAGACTAGGAAAGAGGCAATAAATAAAAAAGCACCATGGCTACAAGCCATGTTGGCCAATGGTAGGATTTGAACTACCAAATGAAGGATTTGATAAAATTATTGACTAAAAATCAAGTCCATAAGTTCAAGATAGTTATCCTAGTCCACCTAAATATGGATATGGATATATTAATTTATAATATCAAGGCCCTAAGAATCTAGTCCAATTCTATGGAGGATATTTCTAAATACCTCAAATAATAAGAGGATAACATATTACACATTTTGGATAGCTTAATCAAAGAGCCCACTGCCCTTAGTCTACTTGGCCTTATCACTAATGAGGAGTTCAAGAATAAAACTACTTAATTCATGTAATAAGTGAGTAATTAAAGACAAAAGAAAATAAGAGCTGATAACAAGATCATGGGCCTATTATTATCATCAAAGGAAAAGATAGGAGATGCCAAGAGCATCGAACAAGATTTGGAAAGGGATGAAATGGATCTCAAGGGCTTAGAAGATCAAGAAAAGGAATTGTTCATGAGACCTATTGTTGATCTCCAGATGATCAATGAAAAAAATTATAGAGTGAAGATCTTGTAGGGAAGGTAAAATATTGCATCAATATAAGGGTCCCAAAGTCAAGCCAATTGACTTAGGATATTCTATTATATATAGACATTGTATATTTTTGAAAATAAAATATTCTTTTTATAAAGGCATGCATAATTTTTAAATCACATTGCCTATAGGTTAGTCTTTCTATAATGTCTAAAAGGTTCTTAAATAATTAGAAAAGGATAATTATCCTTAATATTTGACATGACTAACTAGTATACCTCATGAATTGTTTATATAAAGAGGTATTCTCAACTATAAAAGGGAGAGTTTTTTTTAGCCAAAACTATTTTTTAAATTTTGAGTAAATTAATACAAATCAAGGAGTTCCAAAGTTTGTCCACATTTACTTATGTGAATTTCTATCATGGTTTCTCTCTCATTTGTCTAGTCTCATTTTCAAATTTAAATGGTTCTTATGATTTTTAGATGTGCATCTTTAAATGAAAATTTCTTATTTGTGCTAATTCTAGATTAGCGTAAATTTATTAGGTTTATTTCACTTTATTTGCTCTTCTTGAATTTGGGATATTTCTATTTACTTGTAGGGGTGAAAATTTTAAATTAAATCTTGTTCTTATTTGGATCTTTTTATACCTTCATTATATGCTTACCTGATATGTGATAGGATTTGATCTTATGCCACTTCATGTTGCATATTAGTTAAATGCACATTCAAATGAAATTATAACTTTGTCATAATATCTGAAATAAAGATCAACAACACCTCTCTTTTCTACTTTACCCTTCCTTTTGCTCATTTTTTATCAATGCACCTTGGATTAGCTTCATTGTGAATACTCATATTAGTTTAGCTTTAGGCTTAGGTTTAAGCATAATTCACTCTACATATCATAGATCATCTTCAAAATCAAATATCAAATATTGAGCCATGGTGGCTCCCAACCACCAACTAATATAAATTTGTGAAATAATCACTTGTTCTGCCTTTATTCCACCAAAGATAATAGGATTATCAAAACCTATAACTCATGAATTAAATTACCTAAATTAAAAAATGAGTAGTGTTTCTTAAACACTAAGAACCACCTGTGATACATGTTCAGGCATCAACATACACGAATGGATTTACATTTGGGTAGATCAATATATTATGTATTCTACTTGTAGGGTCAATTCTTACAGATCTGAATAAGCTTAAATGATTAAATAATAGAAAAAATATAGTACATGTTAGAGCTCATATCTAAACCTAAATGTTTATTAGAAAAATAAAGATAAAATAAAGGATAGGTTTTTGTACCAGAAGGGTCTATTGACTCTTTTCATCAAAAATATGATGAGATAATATTGTGACCAACATGCCTCATTTTCAAAAATTCAAATTGAGACCCGTTTATCCTAAAAATCTAATTCTTGGTCCCTATCAATACATAAATAGGCCCTAAAATGATTTATAATAAAGCTTAAGTACCATTATTCACTATTCATTTTACTAATTTCAACATGAAATTAGGATATTAATTTAGTTTTCATTTTATTTTCAATTTATTTGACTAAAAAAGCTACTCATTGCTTGCAAATATTATCAGTTTTACATATTCAGGTCATCACCTTATTGAAATGTGTTATTTATTGGTTAAATTTACATAGACTATCAATTTTTATTCAAAATATCAAGTTCTAAATATCCCAAATGAGTGATATCATTCCATGTGTCACATCCTTGTTATATCTAAATAAATAATTCAATATTAAAAGTCTTATAGATGTATGTCCAACCAATTGCATGAGATTATGCCAAGTGTCAGCATCTTAGTTCATCACATGTTTCTAATATAAAATTTAGTTATGAAGTCCTACAACAACTTGTATTCCTAATATTTGGCCACATGTCTTCATATTTTCATTTCACGTATCTCAATCCAAAATCCAAAATCACAACCCATAATGACCACCCAAGTAAGCAAGATTGATCCAGTGTCTTAATCTCATTTTATCATAGGCCTTGAGATAGAGAGATAAAGTAATAAAAATAGTTTACCAGCTAACTAAGTGAGATCATGCCATGTGTCAACATATATATACATATATATATATATATATATATATATATATAGAGAGAGAGAGAGAGAGAGAGACACGCGCGCGCGTGCGCATGTACGTACACGCACGCACACACACACACATATAGGATAATTGGAAAAAATAATAGATCTCAAAGATACAAAGCCACCAACATAATTATAGGCTACCATGTGTCATCTTCTATGTATTTAGATACCCTGTGTCATATACCAATCATGCCACATGTCCATTTTAAGTAGTCATCAACCACATATCATACCACATGTCATCACCTCACTACCTAATACATTGATATGAAACTAAGAATTAATAACATAGTGATAACCATAAAAGGATAAAATATATTAAGAATAAAATTTATGAATAATAATTTAAAGGCAATGATAAAACACCGTATGTCAAATGAAAATATGAAAGTTGACATCATAAAAATCAAATTCAAATTTGATGAATAATTGAAAATGATCATTAATTTGCATTTAATTCTCACACATAGAGGATTCAAACAATGAATTTGAAAGCTAATCAAATAGACTATATTTTATGTTCTAAGGTCAAACTTAATTACATTTTCCAATTTCTAAACTTTGAAATACTATCCAAAGCTCTATATTCATTGAAAGGCCTAAATTTCAAATTTAGCACATAGATTGAATTACTTAGCAATGTAAGATAAAAACTAAGAACCTCCTACTTCAATGTTATGCTTTGGTATGAATTATAAATTTAAATATACATAATTACATCAAGCTTCTTTGAAAATAGCATTCAATGATTTCATATAAATTTATGCAGAGGTTGAGTCTATTCAGCCTTACAAGGAGTACGAAAATTTGTCTCTCAATCAAAAGGATTATATAGATGACTTCCTAGTAAGAAAATTTGTCTGACTCCATAAAATAGTATTCAAACCATAGGTATTCCATTATTTTAACCTATTTTATAATTTATTTACATCAAACACTTTCATAAAAGTCATTTTTCATAAAATCAATAACACACAACCTATAGTATATGTAGTTGGCCTAGCTTTCAAGAAATTGTATTGACTAAAAAAAAACATCTCATACAATTTAAAACTAGTTAGTACCTAGTTAAAAGAAAATAATGTCAAAAATACCATATTAGGATGGGTTAAAAATACTAAAAATATTTCCATGAATAAAATGGTCCCCATTTCCCAATTCAAATATGGTGTTAGAATCACTATGGCTCTATTAAATAGGCTACATAGAGCCCCATCTATAATTCATGCAGATTAATTTTATATACATTTATGTTTATAATTCATGAATGTAAGGGCATTACCCCATTGGGAGAAATAATAAGTTTTAATCTAAAATCCCAAAAATACCATATGCATGACCAAGTATATGATAAATTTTACATGTTTTACTATTTGGTAGATGTTATTTGTGGGATTATCACACTAGTTAATATTCTTCCTTGGGATCTAAATGGGACACAATAATTTTTTGATGATTTTGATCTTCATATCCATAGATACATGGACTATATGTAAAAAATTATAAACACCTTATATCTAATGGTATGTAGAGTAATAAATAGACAACCAATGCATATATTGTTTAATCATATAAATAGATCACTCAAGTCATTAAGTGACTATTGGTTATATCCAAACCATACGGTCATCAAAGTTGAGAGTACACTAGCATCCCCATTATTTTTCCCTATACATAAATCTAATAAAGTGGTTGAGAAAGAGATAGCTTATCAACTATCCATAAATGTAGGTGATAATCGTAGGAAGGATAAATTATCTAAATACCATAAGACACCACTAAACATGAGGAGGCAACAGTTCTCAAATTTGGATCAAATGGCAAATAATTAAAAAAACATATGGGTTGATTTAGGTTTGGACTGATAGAATATAGATTATGGGGATATAAGAATGTGATAAGGAAATAGATAACCAAATATCATATGGAATTTAAATAGGATTATGGGAATCAAGAATATGAACCTGACTTGATCTTTGTTAATCATGAGGATTATTCTAAGGTTTATAAAAGGATGAAAAAGGCTAATATTTCTATAAGGATTGCTTAGATGATATAATATGATTCATTAATAATATTTGGTGATTTAGTTAGGATGGAATAAGAGGAGATAACCTATGGATAAGTTGGACAACCTCAAGAAGAGAAGGAAAGATAAGAATAAATTATGATCAATTGAAAGAAAGGGTTTTTAAATATGTCCCAAAGCTAAAAAGGAGAAAAGGAAATAAACTCTATACATAATATAACCTATAATACCACATTTCACATTTTCATCCACTCTAGTGGTTAAAATTTCTCCCCTTTTCCTCCTGCATTACACATGAGAACTATTCATTTTATAGTGTCCTATATAAGAAGGTATTCTCCTACCTTTTGATAGTGTAATTGGATTAGGCCAGATGATATAACATCCTACCTTTCCTGAAGGGAAGGACTTATTCTTATATCTATCAGGTCTTAACATATTATATCTCACTCAATTGGTCATTGTAAACTATTCCATACAAGGGTCTATTTAGAAATAATTTTAGATAAATGATAGGAAATGTTGGTCTTTTGGATCTATTACCCAGTAAATCAACAAATGGATTTTACATGCCTATAAAAAAATTTAAACCTCATTACACAAATATTAAATAATACAAAATCAATAATTAAAAGGTTATATAATCAAGATAAGACATGTATACATAAATTACAATTTCCATACTACTTTACCTACTCTGATATAAGTATAAACAAGAGAAAAGGAGAGAAGGCAAGGAGAAATAAAATATGACACCACTTTATGGATGAAATGGATATGATTTTATTGAGTAGACGAGTCCCTAGATATATTGATCTCAATATGGCCAAAATAGCACACTAAGGAAAAAATATAGTGAAGGAGGCTATGGACTAAGTTAGATATGCAAAGACATTGAGACATAACCACTATATAAGGTAATGGATTTCAATTCAAAAATATTTTAGATATAATTTAATCCATTAAAAATAAATTTAAATTCATCATATACTCATGAAAATTTCATAAATATGTCCAAACATCCTTAGCTCATGTAAAAGGTAAAAAAAATAACTAATAAAATTAGAAAATACAAAAATAAAATGGCATGGTCTTATATTCTAACCTCTAAACCTAATGAAATATCACCTTATAATTATTTTAGGTAGTGTTATATAGAAAAATCAAGTCCATGGAGTCTTTAATTAGACCACTAAATAGTGGTTATAATACTTAAATAAGATACAATAGTTTGAGATCAAATTTCAATTAGATTCCACTACATCCCAAGGAAATCAAGATAAATACCGTGACAACTAAATTTGAATTAAATTATAAGAAGTTATATTTTATTGAGATCTCCTCTTGATAATAATTAAACCATTTTTTATGTAATAGAGACCACATCTCATTAAATAAATCCTTGTCCTTTTCACACACCTCTACTTGGTTTTAATATGCATGCCATACATTCTATTAAATACTAATATCTAATTCATATTGAATATTTTATTGGAATTTAATGGTTTTTATGGGTGAAATTGTTGGATATTTATCAATGATGTCATGGAGATATCCTGGTGAGTGGATGAAGTTCTTTGATAGCCCAAGTAATAATGAAAAAGTGTGCAATGTGCTTGTTCTAGTGTGTTTTATGTTGGCTTGGTTGATCTTCAATTTTGGCATGATTAGGGATGTTGAAGGATGAGTATGGTGGTTAGATCATATGTAAGAGGTCCATAAGATATTATTTATTCTTTGAGAGATTATGTGAATAAGTAAAATTCATCTGGTAGTCCATATTTTTCATCTAGATAGTTTGGGTCTAGTGGCATAAAATCTGAGTAGGCAGTTTGATGTTATCACCATTACCACATGGGAATGAGTCAAGGGGAGTTGGTAATATGGTTTTGATCAAATTATTACCTATTTTTTATGAATCAAATATAAATTCATGCATTAAAACATGATCAAATATATAAAGGTGCAAAGTTGGCTTCTAAGATAGAATTCACTATTTTCCCATTGCCAAATTTGCAATATGGCGAGAAAGAGTCAAGTAAGAAGTTTGATGATGGAAGATATCACACATGTGGATGTTTAAAGAGAAGATGATAATATGTATTTTTTCAATTTTGGACCTAGTTTATTTACACTAAAATTTAGATCATGTGATAAAACATGTCAAAATATATGCATATGTAAAGTTGGGATCCTAGGTAGTTTGATTATGTTTTTACATATCCAAATTTACAGTGAGGAAAAAATAGATGAGTGATCATTTTTATTGTGTTATATATTCCACGTGTGATGGCGTTAAGAAAAACTAATCATATGCCTTTGTTCAATTTTGAGAATAATTAATTTATGTTAAATTTGAGATCATACACTGAAGCATGGTGGAAGTTATGTAGGAGTAAAGTTGGCCTCTTAGGAGGTTCTGACATGGTTGGATATATGATAGATGATTTTGAAAAGGCATTTTAGTAGTGATATATCTTGCACACATGAGGGTTCCAAAAAAAATATTATATGGTTAGACTGTCCTATGTGAAGAGATCGTTTGGCCTAAATTTGAGATCATGCAAGTAAGCACAAAAAAAGTTATTAAGGTTAAAAAATGGATACTTAAGCATATTGAAACAGTCCCCTTAGTCATTGTTGAAAGTATTAAAGATTGACCAAAATTGATAATATACATTACTCTAAGGAATTAGGAATTATTGAGATGAGGACAAGTGCATGATGTTTAATTACTGAGCAAGGGTATAGGATAAGCATCTAATGGCAAGTAGGAGTTCATATAGTTTGATCAAATGGTGAATATTGATCACTAAAGACCTGACTGATCCATAGAGATCAATGGAACACATTAGGTCAAAATTTTAAGGTTACACAAGATGAGGTCAAAGTGGTAGAGGTTTAATGTCTATCATTGGTAGAATATATGTTAAAAATTATAACAAGATCAGTGGTTGATTATTTGATCTAAGTTGAGAGTTCATGAGATTCGATCATTTTGTTCAAAATTTAACTATGACTATTGTTATTCAAATATTTGATTTTAACATAGGGAAAAACTAGAGCTCTATATTTTATCCATATATTTTAATAGAAGGAGAATTTTCTCATGTAGTAAAAAGGAAATGGTATAGGAATATAAGGTGCATCTAGATATATAGACTTAAAGATATGAAAGTGAGTAAAGTCAAATATATTCAACCTATAAGTTGACTATGTATTCGTGTTTATTTTGCAAGTGACCTGAGAAGATTATTTAAGCTTGTTTTGATATTGTTCTAATACATCTTGGTGAATTTGATAGTGGGGAGTGTTTTAGAATCCATGAGGATCCTCTAAATGCATTTTTAAGGATTGGCCAATAATATGAAATAAGAATAAAGGTCTTTAAGTTGATTTTGTTTTCATTCATAATGACTATACATACATAGAAGAGTTTGAGCTAATTGAGTGTTAGAAGAATAGTGATTTGGTGATTTTAATCATTTAAGGATGTCTTAGGGGACACAATTAGTGGACCTATGTATTTTAAAGTGGTAATGTGTTGTTATTGTATTTTATGGTGTGATACATGGGTGAATAAGTCTCTATGAGACCTATAAGAGCTATAGAGGCCTTATTAAAAGGTGCAGCTACTTAAGTATGACCCATGTGCAATGTGTTAAGGGTGAAGGCATGAAATTTGGATAATAAGGATTATTATGGATTTGATGATTCATGATTGATATAAATATAGTGAAATCAAATGTGTTGGGTTTTAGACTTTTTGTAGGGAAAGACTTATATGTGAGAGAGTTGGAGAGCAAAGGAAAGTAAAGGAGAGTGATAGTGCCCAGTTGTTGGGATGATGAGTAGATAAGATTATGAACTATGTGTATGATATTTATATCATGTTTATAATGATAATATAGTGTTCTTTTAGTTTGAAGTTATGAAAAGAGATCTAAGTGTGCATATGAAGACTGTTTGAGTGAAGAAAGGTGAGAGGCTTATTCGAGAAGGAGAGAATTTATGTAGGGGTTAGATAATCAAGAGGTCCATCATCATGTGTTGAAGACATTAGTTCTAAGGTGGAAGTGTTAATATCAAGGAAGGTCTAAAGGACATGATCTTCCTTAGGGCTAGTTGTTCCTTATGAAATAGGGTTTCACTAAAGACCTTTGATAAAAAAGACTTAACCGAAGGTTCCTGATTAGAAAGACTTGATCGATATATTGTTTATGATAATATTATAATACATTAGTCCATGTTTTTATAGGATTAATAGTGTGTTTTATTCCCCAAGAGGGTTTCCCATGTAGATCTTGTGTTGTGTATGTGATCTTGCATTATGTTCATTATTCACTACTATGAATGATCTATATGCTTCATGAATGTTTGTTTTGAATGCTTATTTATTTTCAAGGGTTTGTGGATTGAACTAGATTATTTGACACCACTAATTTCACACCCCAATGGATTTTACCCCTAATAATAGGTATCAAATCAAGGTCCTTTGGTAAAATATTGACAACTTGAAGGTGATCCAAGGTATAATGGCTAGTCAGAATGTGTAAGGTGGTTTATCTACTAAGAAAGCACTAATGTTCAATGGATCCAATTATGCATTTTGGAGTGTTAGGATGAAGACATAAATTATGTCCCTAGGGTTTGATGTATGGAAATTTGTTTTGGATGGTTGTGTTACTCATGTTATTCCTCTATCTAGTGTTGTAGATAAGAAGTTGTTTGAGAACAACTCTAAGGAAATGAATGACATCACATGTGGTCTTATAGATACTGGGTTCACCAAAGTAATCCACTACACATCTTCTAAGGAAATATGGGATAAATTAAAAACAATATTTTAATTATATTCAAAGGTTAAGCCTAATAAGTTAAATACTCACTAAAGGTAATTTTAAAGTCCCAAGATGAATGAAGAATATATTTTGGCATCCTTTCTACATAGAGTTGATGAGAATGTGAAAATCATCAGAGATATTAGAGAGAATCTTAAAAAGACTACTATTATTCAAAGGGTATTATGGTCTCTATCCCCCATGTTTGATATGAAAGTATCCACTATTGAAGAGAGTCATGATATTAATCAATTAAATATGGATCAATTTCATGGAACCCTTACTACCTATGAGATGAGGAATAATGATGATATACCTCCAAATAAGGAAGCAATTTTCAAGATTGAAATGCAAAAAAATAATAATTCACATGGTAAGAAACTCAAAGAGGATTACATTCATGATATAGATGAGGATGAACTAATTACTTTGATTTCAAAGAAATTGAGAATAGGTTCAAGCAAGTATAAAGGTAAGCTACCCCTCAAGTGCTTCAATTATGATGGGATAGGAAAAATTGCTAATAGGTTCCCTCATAAGTATAAAAAGGATGATGATTAAGATCATGATAATGGAAAGATATATTTCATAATAAAAGGAAAAAGGGATTTAGAAGATTTGTTAAAAATTAAATGTACTTCAAGGATAAGAAGAGCCTCTACACCAAAGAAGATTGTAGCTCATCAGATGAGAGTGAAGATAGTGACTTAGAATATGATCATGAAGATGATGGTTCTACTAAATATGAATATTTGTTTATGGTTAAAGAAAGAAGTTTCTCACATTTGAAGGTGTCCACTTGGAATGATCTAGATGATGACAAAGATGAGGTGGATTATGAGACTGCATTGACTAATGATCATGAATAACTTAAGATTGAGAACAAAACCAATAAGAAGATGAAATATAAACTCAAGGAATTTGAGGATTAATTTAGTGTGTTTAAGTAAATAATAGATGAATATTTCAATGAACATGAATATATGGTCAATCATCTCAATTGTCAATTGGAAATTTTGTTTACAAGATGAAAAGATAAATAAGATGATTTTGTAAGGTGTGAAATTGAAAATAAGTCATTAAAATATATGTTAGAGAAGGTATCTAGTAAGGTAATGTCATTTGTGATATTTTAAAATAGGTCAAGTGATCTAGACAACATTCTGTATGATTAAAAGCATGTGAGTGATCAGACTAGTCTTGGATACAAAGAATAACTATAGACTGCAACTAAAAACAAGATGAAGACTAAGGTGAATAAGGTGGATCAAAATTTGAAGACAAATAATTAGACAAGGAATGAAGTTGATATAAAAATAAATACAAATTAGATCAAACAACCAAATTCCATGAGGTACACAAATTTTAATGGTTATTGCTATACTTGTAATTAGTTCGATCATAGAGCTAGAGAATGTAGAATACTTATTAAGAATCAATTTTCTTGGAAATATGATGGGGATCATCAATAAAAAGGTGTAATAAAGGTTTAGTGCCTCAATTATCATGATATTGAACACTTTGTAAAATATTGACCATTTAAGGAAATATAACATGAGTTTCCTTCAAAAGATATTAAGTGTTACAATTGTTATGAACTAGGACACGTTGCAAGATTTTGTCCAAATATAGAAAGGCAAAAATAATTTTTTAAAAAAAGTATGGTGTGCTTCAATTGTGAATAGAGAGGTCACATTGCTATATTCTAAAACCAAAGGCCTATAAGATAGAATAGGTTTTATCAGGATCCTAAAGTGTAAGATAGAAGCAAGTCATGGAGACCAAAGGTGGTAAGTAAATTTTTTTATAAGAATAGAGGTTAAATTAATATATTTTATAAGGTGGAGAATGCTTCAGAATTTGAATAGTTCTAATAGGTCTCATTGTCTACTCATGTTGAGGATGAAGAGACTAAGTTTAAAGAGAAGACCAAGGTATTGGTTAAGGCTAGTTCTGAGATATGTATGTATCTAAGTGAACATATTATTATTTTTAAATAAGTTTCTAGTGATGAAGATCCAATATACAAGGAAGATTATTCAAATGAAAAGGTATGCCATGAATCTATGTTGTCTCCATGTATTGATAGTCCAATAATAGAAGAAAAGGAGAATATTGTAGTAGTTGAAAAAGGTGTTTCTCTAAAGCCAAAGAAGAACAAGAAGAACTATAAGTATCATCTAAGCAAATAGGAAGAGGAATATGAGGATTTTTGTTTATTTTAGAGCATTAAGGTATAGAGGGTGTCTCTATCTATATTTCCTAAGAGACTCCTTTCAAGTGGAAAAGCAAGTATTGTGGTGTTTTTTAGTTGGAACGGTCTATAGGGTTAAATTAAATGTTCCTAGATGGAAAAGGAGTATTTGTGATTGTCATAGTAATATTTATACATATAAAGGTCTATTGACCTTATTCTATTATGATCCAAGTGGTTCTATGATCTAAAGGTATGTTTAGTCAATTTATAGATCTTTGTTAGCTCTCATGTTTCTTAATTTATGCTTAAGAGTTTGCATATCCTAAAATAGGTTATATAAAGTCATAGTTCCTAATGGTATGGAATCTAAAATCTTGGTCCAATTGTGTGTAATGGTTGTCTCCAGGTGTACAAGTAGTTTTAGAAGTGGATGTTGACTAGAAGGTGTTGTGTTAGCTTTGTTATAAGATTCTAGGGATTTTGGGATTTGATAGAAATATGGTCTACCTTATGAGTTGAGGTCTAAGGTTTCTTAAATTTTTAATGGGAAAAATGGGTTGTCAAATAAATCTTCACATAAATTTGAAAGTTTTTGGTTTTCAAGTTATTCAAGTTTTTGTCATTTTGGAGGCCTAATTAGATAGTGGGTTTGTGAAGTAAGAATGTCTCATATGATGATCCTAATATTAAAAATTGGTGTGCTCAAGGTGGAATATAAAAATTCTCTATATATAAATTTTAATGTCTTAAATATGTGTCTACAAAAATTTTTGGGCTCTACAAGTTTCAGGTAGGGCTACAAGGAGTTTAGACATACATAGTCTTGAAGATGTTATTTTGTTTTAGTTTCTCCAAAAGAGAAAAGCATGAATATTTCAAGGTGAGTTCTAAAGTTGTTTTATAACATGTTTCTTTATTTATGAATGGTATGATTCTCTATTGATGGTCATGTAAGTGTCCTGGGAGAGAAGGCTAATAAGCCTCCATGGTGGTCTTTCATGGTGTGTAGAGATCTGAAGATTATCATGAGGTGGAATTGCTTTAAAATATTAGGGGGAGTCCCTATAAAATGTATCTTGGTAATTTCCTTTCATATTTCATAGTTTTTTATGTTTTTTCTTCATTTATTCTAGTGCTTGGTTGAAGTAAGTGTTGGCATGGAGAAAGAAGGATGTTGTCAAGGGAAGAAGAGGTAGTCTCAAAGTAAGGAGGAGTTTGTATCATATTTATAGGATGGTATTTTCCTATTTTATAATATTTTTAGGTTCTCAAGATTAGTTGGTGGCCACTTTGTCATTTTTTCAAAGTGGGATAAAGTTCTTATTGAGGGAGTGCTTAAAGGGAAAAAAAGGTGAGATGTATATAGATATATATGATATTTGTTGACATCAATGATAAAGGAGGAGATTTATGTATATTTATCAATGATGTCATGGTGATGTCATGGATATATATTTATGATTGGATGATGTGCTTTGATATACCAAGTAACAATGACAAGGTGTGCAATGTGTTTGTTATAGTGTGTTTTATGTTGGTTTGGTTGATCTTCAGTTTGAGCATGATTAGAGATGTTTAAGGATGAGTATGGCGGTTGGATAATGTTAAACAAGGTCCTTAATATTTTATATATGATTTAAGATCTTATGTGCATAATTAATATTTATCTAGTAGTCCATAGTTTTCATCTAGGTAGTTTAGGTCTAGTGGTAGAAAATCTGAGTAGGTAGTTTGATGATGTCACCATCGCCACATGAAAATGAGTCAAGGGGATTTGGTCATATGGTTTTTATTACATTAGTCCCTAGTTTTTATATTATAAATATCAAGTCATGAATTAAATCATAGTCAAATATCTGAAGGTGCAAAGTTGGATTTTAAGATAGAATTCATTATTTTCCCATACTTGGACAAATTTGTAATATGGCCAAAAATAGTCAAGTAAGTATTTTGATGATAGAAGATATCACACATGTGGATATTTAATGATAAGGTGATTATATGGGTTTGTTAACTTTTGTACCTATTTTATTTACACTAAATTTTAGATCATGTGACAAAGTACATCAAAATATATGCATATACAAATTTGGGCTCCTAGGTAATTTGACTATGTCTTCCCATAGCCAATTTTGTAATGAGGCAAAAAAAGCTGAGTGAACATTTTGATGGTGTTATATCTTGAACATGTTATGGTGTCAAGATAAAATAATAATATGGGTTTATTTTTTATTTAAAATAAATGATTTGTGCTAAATTAGAGATCATGCCTTAAATCATGATAAAAGTTATGTAGGATCAAAGTTGGCCTCTTAGGTAGGTTTTGACCTGGTTGGCTCTGTGATAGAAGATTTTGAGAAGGAATTTTAGTGGTGATATATCTTTCATGTGTAAGGGCTATAAGAGATATTTTTTATATGGTTGGACTATCCTATGTGAAGAGATCATCTGGTCCAAATTTGAGATCATGCAAGTATGCACATAAGAAGTTATTAAGGTTAAAAATTAACTACTCAGGAATATTGAAAGGGTCCCATAGTAATTTTTGAAAGTATTAAAGTTTGAGCAAGATCAATGGTGCATGTTTCCCTAGAGTTAGGAAGTAGAGAGATGAGGATAGGTAAATGGTGTTTAATGACTAAGAAAAGGTATAGAATAAGGATCCAGTGATAAGAAGGTTTTAATATAGTTTGATTAAATAGTGAGCATTGATTACTAACGACCTGATTGATCCACAGAGATCGACAAATCACATTGACTCAACATTTTGAGATTGCATGAGATGAGGTCAAAGTGACATAAGTTTAACATTTGGCATTGGTGGACTATATGTTAAATATTGAAAAATATCAATGATGCATATTTGATCTAAGTTAAGAGTTCATGAGATTCAAGCATTGTGTTTAAAAGTTAATTGTGATCATTGTTAGTCAAATATTTGAATTTAGCATAGGGAAAACCAAATCTCTTATTTTATCTATATATTTTGACATAAGGATAATTTTCTCATGTAGTAAAAATTAAAGTGGTAGAGGACTCCAAGGTGCATCTGGCTATATAGACTTGAAGATATGAAAGTGAGTATAGTCAAAGATATTAAGAATATAAGTTGACTATGTGTTCATATTTGTTTTCAAAGTGACCCAAGAAGAGTATTTGAGATTGTTTTGATATATCTTGGTGAATTGGATATTTGGGAGTGTTTTAGACTCCATGAGGATGATCTATATGTATTTTTAAGGATTAACCAATGATATGAAGTATGAATAAAGGTCTTGAAGTTAACTATGTTTTCATTCATAATGACTATGTGTATAAACAAGTGTTTGATCTAATTGGGCATTAATAGAAGAGTCTTATGGTGACTTAGATAATTTGAGAATGTCTTATGGGATAAAAGGAGTTAAACTATGTATTTGAAAATGGTCATGTGTTCTTATTTTACTCGATGGTGTGTTAAATGGGTGAATAAATATCAATGAGACCTATAAGAGCTACAAGGACCTTATTAAAAGCTGAGTTGCTTAAGTGTGACCCATGTGAGATGTCTTAAGGGTTAATGCATGTATTATGGTTGAAAATTATTATTAATGATTTGATAATTCATGACTAATATATATATATATATATATATATATATAGTGAAACCAAATTTGTTGGGTTCTATACTTTTTTGTAGAAAGAGACTTGTATGTGAGAGAGTTAGAGAGAAAAGGAAAGCAAAGGACAGTGAGAGTACCCAGCTATTAGGTTGATGAGTAAAGAAGATTAAGGACTACGTGTATGATCTATAGATTATGTTTTTGATGATAGTATAGTGTTATTGTAGTTTAAATTTGTGCATATGAGGAATATTTGAGTGAATAAAGGTGAGACGCTTGTTTGAGAAAGAGAGAGAGTTTATGCAAAGTCAAATAATCAAGAGGTCCAACATCAGGTGTTGAAGACATCAGTTCTAAGGTGGAAGTGTTCATCTCAAGGAGGATCTAAAGGAATTGATATTCCTTAGGGGTAGTTACTCCTTATGAAATAATGTTTCACTAACAACCTTTGATAAAAATTACTTGATCAAATATCACTAAGCAAGAAGAAAGGGGTTGGCAAATATCGCTAAGCAAGAAAGACTACTCAAGCAATCTTCCCTATTCTCTACATACAACTAGCCAATACATTTACAATATTATTCATCTCAATCACATATTATTTATAATTATACATATTCATACACATAATTTCATAAATCACATCAAGTGGGAGAAATAAATATGACTTGATCCCTCTTTAAAGAATTGTTATGTAGGTAGCATTCCCACACAAGGGGTGTAGATCCACATCCAATGAATCTTACACACACTAACCCACCTTTATTTATCAAAATTGGTAAAATCACAATGGAACAGAGGGTTTGAATACATAACCTACTCTACATGGATTTGTACATACTTCTAAATGCTAAAACTTCATAGATAGGGTCACATGAACTTGCCAAAAAAAAGCTAGAAAGATTAGATCCTTAAGATAATAGTGGCAAAGGTAGAATACAATACCAATGCCACTATTTTATAGTTTTTTCACTCTTTTCCAATAATAAAATAAAATTTATATCTCATTTTATGATAGACTCCCAGTCCTACATAGTGAATTCTAACCTATATCTTAGATCAATCAGTTTCTAGCTTAGTCTTTTTTCCTTCCCCTTATTTATTATTTTTATAAAAGTTTGAATTGCAATCAAATTTCATAATCAATAGATTAATTATTTCATATTTATTTACTAATTTTATTACTCACACCCTTTAACTAAATTAGGAATAGTACACCAATATTTTTAAAATCATTAAAATAGAAACTAGTTCATCTATTTGTAGGCTTGAGAGTGGGTGTTATTCCCTAAGAGGGTTTCCAACATAGATCTTGTGTTGTGTATGTGATGTTGTATTATGTTCATTTTTCACTACTATGAATGATTTGTATGCTTCATTAATAGTTGTTTTGAATGATTAAGTATTTGAAAGGGTTTATAAATTAAACTGGATTATTTTCCACCATTGATTCACCCCCCTCTCAGTGGATTGTACCCCTAACATAAATAACCATCAAATATAAGTTATGTTGTAGGAAAAAAATCTAATGTGTCCTTTATTGGAAAGTTCATTCCATGTGGTGTATTCTCATTCATTCGTTGCTCAACTATGTGATTAAAATATGATGGATATTTTTTGGTTGTGATGCAATGATATTTCACCATGTGACATCATCTCACTTATTTAAGAGATAATGGGTCCATGTAATGTATATGGACTACTTCAAGGCTGTGGTAAAGTGTAATTTCACCATGCAGTATCATCTTTAGACATGGAAAACTAGTGTCAAGTACACAATACTACTAGACATGGAGAACTAGGCTATGTTGAGTTTTACCATATATTTAAAGCCATTAAAACTCAAATTAATGGATTTAAGATGAATCCCACTGATAAAAAGAATGATAAGAGATATAATAATACCAATGGTGCCTCTATATCCTCAAAAACTATCATCATGGTTGAAACTTATGACTTTCCTAGTCAAGATGAGAATGAGCCTAAAGACAATGTTGAAGAAATACATGATTTCCAATAATAATAAAGGAGTAACTATGACTTTCAAATTAAATATCATAATCTACCTTTGACAACTTCCACCCCACCTAATAAACCAAATACACCCCTTGATAAAAGAAAAAACAATAATCCTCTACACCTTAAAGGTAAGGAGAGTTAGCGAACAATAGAGGATCCCTACACAACATCCAAAGGTGGATACAACTTAGTGGAAGACATTAAGAAGATCAAGGCAAACATAACCTTGCATGAAGTCACTCAAATCATTGAATAACATGATTTATTTCTAAAATCATTGAATGAGAAGCCCAACTCTAGCAATGTTAAATAGGATCATGTAAATATGGTAATGTATAAGAGTAAGCATGAGGTTCCACCATTTTTGTTGACTATTAGAATTTTTGGTAAGAATCTCCATAATTGGTTGCTTGATTTTAGTGCTTTATTTAAAATTATACCTTTAGGAATTTATGAAAATTTGGTGTTAAACTTAATAAAATTTTAGACGGTAGTGGTGTAACTAGACAAATCAAGAGTAAAAGTGGGAGGGGAATTGTTGAATATTCATATGCAGATAGCTCATGAGCCCTGAATCCAATAGTTCAATGACATTCAAGTCATTGACATACCTAAGGCTTTTGTATTATTACTAATTGATTACTATACTAAATTCATAAATGGATATTATCTATTAAGTATTCACACATGTGGCTACCTTGGTGTGGGATTCCCAATCAAATCAAGATTGATCAAGAACCTAAGATTAAATACATGATTAATGAGTATAATGCTAAGAATGAAAATGTAAACTACTAGTCCTCTCACTCAGGTGTTTCTATTTTGGAAAACACTAATATTTTTTTAGGTAATAACATGAAGGTACAAATCAAAGGTCCCTGGACATTGCACTTTGATGGTGCATGAGGAAAATAAGGTTTTAATGTCTGGATTATTATGAAAAATCTGAAAGGCAAAAAATATATAGACTCTTATAGATTATAGTTTTATTACACTAACTTAGAAAAATATGAAGCTCTTATTTTAGGACTTTAATTTTCAATTAAACATAAAGTTAAAGATGTGTTAGTCTATGGTAATTTTGAGTTAGTTTTGAATTAGATTAGAACCAAATATCAATGTAAGCTTTCTTATTTAATAAATTATAAATTTAGATATTGGGATTTAATTTTGTCCTTTGACTCATTTAATATTATTTCTTTGCCCAGGGAGTAGAACCAGTTGGTAGATGTTCCAGATTTAGTAGAATGAAACTTGGTGCCTCTAGAGGCTTTGAACTTACAAATATTTACTATGGATATAATTTCATGCCCCTCAGTGATAGACAACATCAATCACTTCTGATTTTTTATGATGATAAGTGGATAATTGACTTCATATGTAGTGCTATAGTATTTGAATCTCACATCATTGATGGATAGGATGAAATTTATATAGAAAGTTTAAAAGATAAATAAGATGGAGTAATCCAACTTAAAGAGAATCAAATCCCCAGAGGCATCATCTTATTAGAAAGTATGTTTGATCTAGATAAGTAAATATTTGAAGATAAACAACATAAGGTGAGTGGAAAATATTACAAGCAAGTCATCCTGGGAAGTCTTAAAAATGAGAAAAATGTCAACATTGGTGTAGTTTACACCAATGAAGAGCTGAAGAGAGATACCTCCCTTCTAACCAAGTTCAAATATGTCATCACTTGGTCATATGATGACCTCAATATATTTAATACTACTATGATTACTCAAACTATCCCATTTAAATAGGCATGTAAACCATTCAGGCATAGATAAAGGCCAGTAAATCTAGTGCTAGAACCTCTAATTTACAAGGAAGTAAAAAAAACTAGTAGATGTGAGGATAATCTTTCCTATATAACACTCGACATGGGTTGTCAATCTTATGCCAGTATAAAATAAAAATTGATAGATTAGACTATGTGTTGATTTTTGAAACTTAAACAGATCCTTAGAAAAGGATAATTTTGCCTTGCCATCTTTGGACAAAGTCATTCAACTAGGGAGTAGGTTTGGAATGATTTCATTACTTGACTATTTTTTAGGCTACAACCAGGTCCTAATAAACAAATGTGATAGAATGAAGATTGCCTTCACCACTAAGTGGGGAATGTTTGCATACAAATGAGTGCCATTTAGATTGATAAACATAGGAGTGAATTTCTAGTAAGCAATAGACCATGCATTACATAGATTAATTATTTATTTCATCATTATATACATGGATGACCTGAAAAAAAATTCTAAAATTAGGGAAGATCACATAATGCATTTGGAACAAGTGTTGGAAAAATGGAGGAGGTATGGCATTTATTTAAACCCCCCAAAAAGTATCTTTTGTATAACTAAACGTAAGATTTTAGGACATGCAATAACTCAAGAATGTATGACAATTGACCCTAATAGTATAAGTTCAATTTCAAAGGTAGAGGTCCTAATAGCAAAAAGGAGTTGAAATCCTTCTTTGTTAAAATTAAATTTTAAAAAAATTTATCTATGGTTTTGTAGAGATTGTGAGGCCACTCAATGCTATGCTAAAGAAAGATGCAAAGATAGAATGTAATACTAAAGTAAATAAGGTATTTTAAGACATTAAGGATGTAATTATTTAATATTCTATCATGATAAGTCCTTATTTTAGTAAATATTTCTATCTTTACTCTTTTAATTTTGATCATACTATTACTATTGTCTTAACCTAGAAAAAACATGACAAAGAGAACCAATCTAAAGAAGGTGGAGTTGAAATATCATATTTTAGATAAGAATACCTATGCAATAGTAAGTTCTATCAATAAGTTTAGACACTACATCCTAAGGAAAAATACATATGAAATAGGATCTAATTTAATTTCCAAGTTAATGCTAGGATAGAATGAACTTGAAGAATGAAGAGGGAAGTGGATGATCAAACTTCAATAATATGGATTAGAAATAAAATCTTCTAATTTAGTATGAGGTCAAGGTTTGATCTATCTCATTGAAAATACTGATCCCCACATTGATGTTTTATAGGTTTAAGTAAGTCAAATACCTAGAGAAGATTGGTACTAATATATTATTCATTACGTATTACATGGAACATGTCCCCCACCCCTTAAAAGAGAGTATAAAAAATCCCTCAAGATGATATAATCTCACTTTATGATCAAAAGAGGGGTCATTTATAGAAATAAATAAGAAATAACCTATCTAAGGTGTGTTTCTAGAGCTGAAACCACTAAAATCATGGACAATTTTCATGGTAGACTAGTAAGTGGTCATCGTTCAGGGTATATAACAACACATAAAATATTGAGAGATGGCTAATATTTTCTAACTATATTTAGGGAGATTAATTCTCATGTACTAACATGTTACCAATGTCAAATATTTTATCAAAGAGAGATAAAGGCACCCATGCCTTCATAACTAGTAATCAAAGCAAAGCCATTTGTACAATGGGGCCTCAAATTCATAGGATTTATTAATCCCAACTCCTATGTAGGACATAAATTTATACTCATTTCCACATATTATTTCACTAGGTGGACTGAAGTATTATCCACCAAGAATAGTAGATCAATTGATGTCATCAATTTCCTAAAAGAGAATGTCATCACCTGATTTAGGATGCCATTATCTTTAGTATGCGATAATGGCCCAGCCTTTGCCTCAGTTGATTTAACTAAATGTGCATATGATAATCAAATAGTCACCAAGTTAGATTTAATTTACTACCCTCAAGGTAATAGAGTTACTAAGTCCACTAACAAAAACCTAATGAATGCCATCAAGAACTCTATGAAAAATAAAACCAAAGAATGCTAGTCTTTTCTAAAATATGCTATGTGGGTAGATAGAACCAAATACAATAAATCACTCAAGGCATCTCCATTACTACTATTCTATAGGTAGCAACCTATTTCTCCTATCGCACTAAATTTTCTGACCTATGAGTTAGTGGATGAGTACATGGAAGATGATGAAAGAGTGAAATCTTGGATACTAAACATCATCAAAATAAAAGATGCTAGAGATAAAGCATTGCAAAATTTCATCAAGCATTAGGATGTTGTGAAAATATGGTTCTATAAGTGAGCCAATTTTAAAGTTTTATGCATCTTAGAGCTTGTCCTACTATGGGACAAGACCCATGAGAAGAAAGGACTACATGACAAGTTTGTTCCTATCTAGATTGGATTGTAACAAGTAACAAAGATACTAGGTGAAAATGCATTCATACTCAAAACCTGTAAAGAAATGACCTAACCTTACCAGTAAATGGGAAATATTTGTAACATTATTTCTCTACTTCTCTATCACAAATTCCAAAAGGATGGTAAGATTATTTAGAATTAGAGTAGGTAGGAGTAGAATAACTTCCTTTATTTTTTGCTTTCGTATTGTTTCCTTTCTTCCTTTCTTGATTTGTTTTCGTATTTTTCTCTTTTCCACTTTAAATTTGTGTTTGTTTTATATTGCGTACTATAATTTAGTAATAATTCCTCAAAATAAGAATTCATTGGCTTGATCTGTGTTAATTTGATCCTAAAAATAGGAATAAGGGGATTCTTGGTTTTAGACTTTGGTTGTCCAAAGTTTGAAAACCTCTAGTAGTGTTCCAATTCAGAAAAGTTGGGCAGGGTTAATTAGAAGTTAGTTTTATCATAAAAATACTACATCATTTTACAGTTGTAATATAGCTCAAATGACTGATCATTTGCTTGAATACTAATTTAAATATATGTGGACCATCATACACTCACTTAAATTCACTAAATAAATTACCAGGGTGGGTGTGATATTAGAAAGTGAATTACAACAATGCTACGTCATGATAAAATCCTTACACCTAGCTAATTTTGGATTCCAACCATTCTAGTCTATGAATGTAGGTATAAACCAAATGATACACTAATGAATTGAAATCATAAACTACTTCACATTCCATGAATGGTGATTTAGTTAATCTCTACAAGGGCTATGAACACCTAGCTGGAAGTAAAAAAAGGTTTAAATTGGATAAAAAGGTATCTCTATCAGGGATATGGATGTCTGGATGGCAATAGACCAATGCCCAAGCCATCCCTAATGAATCAAAGCATTATTATATAAAAATATAAATAATTCTTAAGTCATTTTATGTTTGATGTCTTGAATCTTGAAAGTTATCATTTCTAAACCCAATGGCAATGGTTAATGAACCTCAAATCAAACATATAATATGATTGTTTTCAAGATTTAAACTCTATTTCTAGCCTATGGGATTTTATTAGTTTTAAAAACTACTTTTTATATTAACTAAAGAATCATAATGAGATAAATAAATTTTGAATCATCTCTAAACAAAAGATCTAGATTCTAACATTTTGCAATATTTCCCCACAGAGGTCATAATTTTTTGATGATCAACTACCCCCTCTTCCCAAAATGGGGACCTTCCTTTCTTTAAATATCAAAATGCCTAAGATTCCAAGATTGATAAATCTTTGTGTACATAAATATTTAGTTCAATTTACCAATGCCTATGCTTCTATAGTTACTAGTTAGTTATTCATTTTGCAATACCGATTAGTACTTAAAAATATTTGAGTTATTGCAAATCTCCTTCAATGTTTCATTTGACAAATGAATTATTAACCATAGACATTCTGATGATGTGTGTATAGTCTTTTACCAAGGGAGATCTACCTAGTTACCTAATTAGCATGAATTCAACAAGCTCTACCTGATCTTATTGGGCTAACCTTATATTTTGTTTAAACCATTTAATTGCAAAGTTTTGATTTAAACTTGTTTTAATTTTTTTAAGATTGTAATTTAACATATTTTAAAGTCTAAATTAGTCTCTCACTTGATCTTGTAGGACATCAAAGTTAAATTAGTGGTTTGTGACACCTCATAGGACATCAAATTAAATATTATGACCTAAAATAGATAGGTTTCCACCTCATTGGGTTCTACAACACCTTAAAGATCCATTGGGACCTACATAACACACTTGGAGTAAATATATGAAGCTCATGAACCATGTGGTGTTATCTAGGGAGCTCCTAAGGAAGCTCACCATTAAAATTTAAATCCATAGGCTACATGTTAAGATTTTATCTCCCACGATAAATCACATTTAATTTGAGCCGCCACACATCCCACTATAATCTAGAAGCCTATGATATGTCATTACATGTCTCAATCATGACAATCCAGAGTTGAGAAACCTTTTAAAGAGACATGTGTCCCCTTTAGGTTCATCCAAGATTGATGCATGTTCACACCATGTTATATCCATCTAAATTTTATGAGATATTGAAAGCAAGACATTTGGTAGTACCTAGGCCACTTGATCAAATATCAATGGTATAAAAATGTCTGAGACATCTTCTAAGAATGACACCTAGCATAAGAATGAATGAAATCATATGAAAATGACATGTGTCCACCATGAGGCCCATGCTATGATACCACATGTCATTCCTACAAAGCTTCATCCTGAGATAACTGATGTTGCATTAAAGAGTGACATGTGTCTCCATTTGAGCCACATGATTAGTATCAAGTTTTTGATATTTATTCGAAAGTCTTCCTAAGGTGATACCTATCAAGGAAAGCTCTAATAGCCTTTTGAAGATGACACCTAAAAAAGGGAATCCATGATTTCTCACAAGAGAGACACCTATCAAGAAAATCCTTGATTGCTCATTAAAGCAACACATGGAACTCATGTAACCAATTAATATTAAAAGTCACCACCTGAGAGCTCACCATAAATTAAAAGGTTCCATGTGGTAAGATATGAATGAGTCATCATAATAAGCTGATTTTGAGAGCCTATGAGTAATAAAAAGGTTCCACGTGTCTAGACTTCAAGCTGACTAAGTAACTTAGTCATATTCAAGAACCATAAATGCCTATCTAGATCTGAGGTGACATGGCCATGTCAAAAGGTGGAAATATTTAGATTTAAATATACAATTTGTGGGAAACCAAAGGCAAAACAACACTAAATTTTAATACTAGTGTAATTAATTTATAAAATCAATAGTTCAAAGATATGCAAAGTAGATGAGCTCACAATTAATATAACATGAACTAGAATCACCATCGACATTGCATTAATCATATAAATATTTAAAAAGGATTCTCAATTGGGGTATTATTACTTATATTTGTATTTGATGCTCTACACATTTTCTCTCTATCTGTTATCTATGTTCTCTTAATGTGATGAAGATTGAGCTATTCAATTACACCTAGGCTACCATTATTGGAGCTTGAAAGTTGTATAGAGATATAAAAGGATGTTTTTAGCTATACTAAATATTATAGAGATGGAAAAATTAGGTCCCTTACCCCTGGGTAAGATCATATCTATCATAAATGATGATCTCTTATTACAATATGGCAATTTAATAGTTTTCATAGACACAAAATTCATCCCCAAAGACATAAACTCAAGGGACATGAATTACAACTATTGTCACTTACATTCACCCAATGAGGAGATGGGATAATATTCTCCTCACTCAAGTGACACAATGGAACCAACCTAGGGCTATGGGTATCCCTATTGGGGTGGATCTCTAGATTAGGGGATAGCTCCCCTTGATGCATCATTTAGGATCATATTCCTACTAATAATAACTTGGGGAATGAAAAGGGATAAGAATAGCATGAAAATTTAACCTATTATACTATAGGTGATGCACCAAATGTCTGATCTATTCATAATTTTGACATGCACTTTTAACCAAGAGAAGCCTAACATACACTACATCTAATAACAACCTTCTTCTTACATCAATGTTTCAACATGGGGTCTTGGAATTGGCTTATGATAAGAAGACTTAGATAATATTCATTCTAAGACACACTATTGGAAAAGCTATTCATGACACTTGTAACTCCATTTGACACTTCTTACTAACCTACAAAGAGAAGTCTTTGAACTCACAAGGTACTAATAAAATTGACATGTGAAGGCAAGTTAAGATATACTTGCATAAGACAATAACCATCACATACACTTATAGAATCCTTGAATGAGGTAAAAAATAGATATATTAATTGATTCAAGACAAAATTTGGCAAGGCTTCACCATACCCATGTGGATTTCTACATACAATGGCCAAAAGGGCATAATTTATAAAATTTATCAGAATAGAAAAGAGGGAAACTCAAAGGTCACAAAAAAGCATGCTCAAGCATAAGAATAGAAAATTTACACCACACATATGGTTGAATAGGAAGTAGACAATTAATGTATCCTAAGATTCATGTGCATGCAAAATCATGGCAGACTCTTCCAAAATGGTGCAATGACTCTTCTATTATCCTTCATGAAACTACCTTGATCAAAGACCATTCATGAGCATTTAAAACTATTAATAGGAGATATGACACATAACACTACTTGATGGAAATAGAATTCATTTTGACAGTTATAAAATGCTTTCCCTAACTACTAGCCATCCTCTGGACACATGCGTTTATGATTTCATGGAATCCCTTTGATTTGGTCAACTGTCAGCAATGACTCAAACCATCAACCTGTCTATTATTCACTTATTTTGCCTACACCAAATGCTCAAGGTCCTACCATTTGTTACCTCCATATTTTTCCTTATTTCTCTCCAAATTTTTTTAACTCCAATGGCTATTTTCCACAGTTTAAAATTGATGTTTATGGGGCCATCACCTTCCTTATTCCTTTGAAACATTTTCCTCAAACTTAAGTTTCTTTCAAAAAATTTGGTGAACCTATGATTTAGACATTTTCCCTAATAAAATATTTCAAGATTTTTTTCAAAACCTATCCTTTGGAATTTCTCCCAAAGATATCATTTAGACAATCTTTCTAAAATAAATCTTTTGAGCTTTCCTAGGCTTAATTTCTACAGGCTATTTTTTTGAAAGAATTCTTTTAGGATTTTTGTTTTATCTTTCAAAAATATTTAAAGTGTCTTTTTTTATTTGTGTTTTTTTCACTTAAATATGGAGGATTTCCCTTTAGAAAATTTGCAAAGGACCATTTTTCTAAAAAAGTACCCTTCGAAAGGATTGTAGAGTGTCCTTCAGAAAATATGAAGATGACCCCTTTAGCTTTCTAAAATGGTCTCTTTACCTTTTTGCTGAGAAAAGTGTCCTTTAGATTTTTATAAATAGACATTTATATTTCTTGCAAATTAACCTTACAAAAGGAAAATTTTCCCTTCAATTTTTTGTAAAATTCCCCTTTGAAAGGAAAATACCCTTTGGGTTTTTGTAAAGTACCTTTCAACTTTGAAATGGGCCCTTTATCGGAAAACAAAATACCTTCAAAATTTTGAAAACACCCCTTCAGAAGGATTTTAGGATGCCCTTCAAAACAATTGAAGTGACCTTCAAAAAAATTGAAGTGCCCTTCAAAAAAATTTAAGTGGACAATTTTATCAAAATACTTTTGACCCTTAACCCTAAAAAAGATACCCCTCAAGAAAATTTCTTAAGAGAAAATGTCTAAAACAATTCCTAACACTTAAACAAAAAAACCCAAAAATAAAACCTTAAAAAGAATGAACACTTGAAATTTTTCCATGGGTTTTATATTGAACACCTCCTTTGAAGTAATTCTACATACTAGACCTAGCCAAAAGGTATAGACTTATATGACCGAGCTTTCATATAGGGGTGCTGAATTTTGATCTGAAGGGATAAAATTTGGTCAACAAATTGGTGACTCACAGGGGTAGTATGCCTACTATACTAACTAAACTAGTAGCCTAATTAGTCCATTGGGCATGGAGTCATCTAAGGACTGAAATAAACAAGAAACCTTGACCATGACTCAAAACCTTGATCAATAAGACAACTAGTTACTACCTCAAACACACAAAGGAAAGAAACACACAAAAAAACTAAAGCAAACACACATGTGCTTATTAACACTTAGGGAAAACAAAACACATTAAAAATGAAACAAATATGTAAATTTCTCTTGATTATACCTCCCTTCTTGGATAAAAATGGAAGTATCTTAAGTCTTCTTCCTCACTAGATGAGTGAGGATAACAGGCATGCTTCATCTTGGATGGGATACTAGATTACTCTCACTTCCTCTTTGATCCTTGATTTTGTACATCATCTAATGGAATCATCTCCCATGAATTATAAAATTATTCAAGGTCCTTTTGAACCTCAAATCCTACCTCAAAATATTATCCCTTCATCTTGTCATGACAAATCTGAAAATTCATGTATGAGACAACTTGTAAGTTCATCTCTCCTTGAAGGATTTGATCATCCTTTTCCTTTCTCATAATCTCTTCAATTTATTTAATTAGAATTGTATCATAACCATTTGAATGTGTTTCTTTATTTCATTCTTCATGAAGATTGTTGGAGCTTGCTACATAGGTGGATGTAGAGACAAGCTCCAAGTTACTCTCCAAAGGCCTTAAATCATCATAGATTACTCTAATATGATCCAGGTTCTCTTCATGATGCTGCTCTTCAACATGTATATGTTATCTCTCATCTTGAGCTTGCATTTCTAGCAACATGGTCTTTTGTTCTTCCTCATACTCTAGAAAGATTTTCATGTAAATTTACCACATGTCCTCCTTTTGAGAAACATCTTTTTGCTTGTCATGACTATTCAACTCTAAGGTATTTGTAGGTTTTTTGAGAGATTAAAATTCATTGCATATGCTCTTAAATATTTTCCACAAGTCATCATCTTTTTCCTGGCCTACAACATGAAAAGGAGAGATAAAAATGGCCATTTTTTCTTCATTCTTATAGTCCAAGAGAACTTGACTCAAGACATTTTTTCTAACACAATGGGAATCTTCATTCATATCCTCAAAACTTGACCTCTCTTCATCATCATTTATCCCTTTTTCATCTTCAATCCAATCTAATATTTAACTCTCATCCTCCCTCCTAGTGATAAAAACCTTAAGCACTTATAAAATAGGAAGCTTGGCCAAATGGGATTCCCAAGTAGCAAGATGATTCTCCACATTAGGAAGGCAACCTTGATCAGTTGGATGGGATGGAAGGATGGATTGAATGGTCTCTTGAGGAGGGTTATGAGGGTGTTTAATGGTTCCTAATTCCTCTTCCCTAATAACTCCTCCATTTAAACATAACTTTTTATTTTCCTCATGGGATGCTATCATATCTTTCCATCTAGTGAAGGTGGGTTCAAGCACAGCTTCATGGAATTGAGAAGATGATGAAGGGGTGGAAGATATGTCTAATAAACTTATAGTCTCCTTAGGATTGTCACTTTGACTGCAAGTTGGACAATTGGGTTTAGATATTTTACCTTCCCTTGCCATGATGGACTACCTCAAGGCTTGATTATCCAATTTAAACTCCCTTTCAAGATGACCTTCAAAGTTTAATCTCGCCCTCTAAAAATTCTCTCCCAATAAAATAACCTACTCAAACATGATGTCCTTCTCCCTTGGGCTGATTTATTGGATGGATTTCCAAGAAGGGAAACTTGGGGAAGTATATGAGGGATTTAAGGTATTAGGAAACATGGTTGGACTAGAATTTTTTAGAGACAAGGATGACACATTTGAAGGATAATCTGGGGAGTTTTGAGGTTTCCAAGATTAGACTTGTTCATAAATTATCAATCTCTCCTCTATATTAAAGATTAAACCACACACATAAAGCATTTTATAGGTAAGATTTGGAAAGTTATCCCCCTTTATAGGTATCCACTCCTTCTTGATTTCTCCTAAGGAACTCCTTACACTCTCAATATAAGCACTAGGTATGATTTCAACACAACCATGTCTAGTGTCAAGGTCTAGCATGTATTATTGATAACCAAGGAGAGTTATTTTTAAACTAGCAATGGAATGGCTTAGAAGAGATCTAGGTGGGTTGGATGGAGTAAAAACTTGATAGGTCTTGTCATTTGTAGCATATTATTGATGAGGATCATGATAAGGATAGATATGAACTTTCTCATAATCAAGAGGAAGAGGCAAAGTTGAACATAACTCCTCAACTTGTTTTAAAATAAGTTTAAACTCACCAATATCCATGAATCACTTCACAAAAGAGTATGAAACAAGAAAAAAAATTCAATTGGTATACCTGGGATGCTCAACCAGTATATATGTACATGGATTCACCATTGATGTTTATTATAATTGCCTCTAAAGGTTGATGTCTTGAGGAGAACACCAAAACTCATCAAAGAATGGACTTAATAGTCCCACTAAGAGTGCCAAAAAAATTTGTCATTTGAATGCACCAAATGAGGAGATGGGATGATCTTCTCATCACTCAAGTGACATAATATAACCACCCCAAGTCTATGGGTATCCCTATTGGGGGGTGGATCTCTAGATTAAGGGATAGCTCCCCTTGATGCATCATTTAGGCTCATATTCCTACTACCAATAACTTGGGGAATGAAAAGAGTTAAGAATAGCATGAAAAGTAAACCTATTCTACTAGAAGTGATGTACAAATTTCTATGTTATTCACACTCTTGAGATGTACTTTGAGCCAAGAGAATCCTAACATACACTACATCCAATAACAACCTTCTTCTTGCATCTATGTTTCAACATGGGGTCTTGGAATTGGCTTAGGATAGGAAGACTTAGACAATAGGAATTCTAAGAAACACTATTGGAAAAGATATTCACTACACCTATAACTCTATTTGAGACTTCTTGTTGACCTGCAAAGAGAAGTATTTATACTCACAAGGTACTAGGAAAATTTACATGTGAAGGTAAGTTAAGATAAACTTTCATAAGACAATAACCATAACATAAACTTAGAAAATCATTGAATGAGGTAAAAAATAGTTATATTTATTGATTTAAGACAAAATTTTGGCAAGGCTTTACCATACCCAAGTGGAGTTATATATACAATAGCCAAAAGGGGCCAATTTATAGAATTTCCAAGAATAGAAAAGAGGGAAGCTCAAAGGTCATAGAAAAACATGCTCAGGCCTAAGAATAGAAAAAAATATGTTGCTTTGTATGGTTGAGTGGGAAGCAGACAATGAATGTATCTTGAGATAGATGTTCATGTAAAATTATGGTAGACACTTTCAAAATGGTGTAATGACTCTTTTACCATCCTTCATGAAACTACCTCCATCAAATACAATCCATGAGCATTTGATACTATCAACATGGGAGCCGACACATATCACTACTTGAGGGAAATGGAATTCATTTCAATAGTTAGAAATTTTTTTCTCTAATTGCTAGCCATCTTTTGGACACCTGTGTTTATGATTTCATCAAAACCCTTTGATTTGCAAGTTGTCATAGATCTGTGTGTGTGTGTATGTATAAACACACACACACACAAATAGTGAATATTTCATAATATTTATATTAGTTGGTGGTTAGGAACCACCTTAGCCAAATAACAGATCTATTAAAAGTATGTAATAATTATCCAAAGAATAGTGAATTATGATCAAGAACTAAATTAATAATTAACTTAGAATGGATATTTATAATGACAAGCTAAACTAAGGTGATCTAGGTCAAAGAAAGTAAAATGAAGGGTGGGGAAAAAATAAATATTGCTAATCTTCATTCCAAACATCATGACAAAGTTTAGATTCCATCTAAACATGTACTTAAAAACAACATGTGAATTGAGATAACCTATCCCAAATCACATCACTCATAAGGAAAACTTCTAAGGAAGGTATGGAAAGATGTAGATAAAAACTAGGATCACTTTAAATATTTACTCTTGTAAGCAAACAACATTGGCCCAAATGCAAGAAGAGTGAGAAAATGAAATGAACCTAAGAACTTTTAGTCAACCTAGAATTGACACAAGTTAACAAATCTATAACCAAAGGTGCACACCAAAAATACATAAGAACCATTCAAATATATAAATTATAATAAGTAAATGAGAGATAAGCCATGATAGTAAATACACAAGTCAATATTAGATAATCTTTACAGAATTCCTTACTTGTATTACTTGCTTCAAGTTTACAAAGTCATTTTGGATCTAAAACTCCCCCTCTTTTTACAAAATGAAAATATTGCCTTTTATAAAAAGATAAGGTAGTATACCAGTCAGTCATAAGATACAGATACACCAAAGATAAGGACAATTGTCTTTTTTACAAAATTCTAGAATACATTTGCTTTTCCAAAGTAGACTGACCTATAGGGAAACATGTTAACAAAATAGCATATGCCTTTACAAAAAAAAAATCACTTTTAGAATAGTACAAAATTTGCTACAAAATAGAATATCTCTAGATGGCTAGTGGGCCTTGTGTTGATGAAGCCCCTTGCTTCTATTTAAAAATACCTATGGTTGTATCTATATTGAGTTGCTACATATTTTTTTTACTTCAACCTAGACATATATTAAAAACTAATAAAAATATTGTTTTTCATTTAGTAATTTGGATTAATGAAAATCTTATAAGCTACATAGCCTTACCATTGAACTACTGGGGACCCTCCATTTAAAATCCATTAGCTATATTTGAAAAGTGGTTGAGTATGGAAAAATAATAGAAAATGCTTTGGAAAGAAACTTTCCATGCTTGTATATTTTGGTGAACTTCATTGCATGAGTTAAAACTTGATGCAAATGGTCTTGGAACAAAGGTAAACAAACACATTTTAATTATTCTCCTAAAACTATAGTCCTCATGAGATATGGCCTCTTCAACATCCTCACTAGGCTTAATTGGGACCCTAAAAATTTGGCTAAGTCTGAAAAGAAAATGCATTGGAGGGAAAATTTCCATGCTTTTATCTTTTGGTACGATTCATTACATGGGATAAAACTTGGTTCAAATGGTCTTGGCATAAAGGTGAACAAACCCATTTGACCATTTCTCCTAAAACTAAAGTTATTATGAGATATGGTCTCTTTTACATGCTCACTAGGCTTAATTTGGACCTAAAAAATTAGATGTGTGGAAAAAAATAGTGGAAAATACATTGGAGATCAAATTTACATGCTTGTATCTTATTTTATTCTTCATTGCATAAGCTAAAACTTGGTTCATATGATCTAGGTAAGAAGATGAATAAACCCATTTGACCATTTCTCCTAAAGCTTCTATGTATGAGAGATATGGCTATACTAATATGCTTACTCGGCTCTATTTTTAGTCCCATTTGATGTTCGCATGATCATATTTGACATCTTGAAAACTATCAAATTTAATCTCATGTGATTTTTTCTTTAGCTTAAATTTTATTTCTGCACAACCATCATGTGACATTTGCGCAATTGTATTTGACATTTTAAAGACCATCAAATTTAATCTCATATGTTTTTTGTCTGAGTTCAAATTTGGTATCCTCATGAATGCCTTCTCTTTTTTTTTCCAACTTCACAAATTTATATCTTGAAGCGTAGAACTCACCAAGGCACCAAATTTGTAAGGAATGAATTTAATAACAAAAGGAACAAACTAATTAAATATGTTCATCTTGATAGCTTTCTAAATGTACCTATAAAATATTGAAATGATCCCTTTTTCATGATTTTGCATGACATCCATGTACCTATCAGGAAAATAGTCTAAAACTACTTGGGAGAAAACTGTTCATGCTTGTATCTTTTGATGTGTTATGTTCCATGAGCTCAAACTTAGTGAAAATGTTCCTTGTGCAAATGTGAATAAACCCATTTGACCATTTCCTTTGAAGGTGTAGTGCCTGAGAGATATGGACTCATGAAAATGCCTACTCAACTCTATTTGAGCTCTAAAAATGGCTAAAGTATGGGAAAAATAGCAAAATGTGACTGAGAGGCCAAATTTGCATGCTCATAACTTTTGATGCACTATATCGCATGAGTTTAAACATATCAAAAATTTTATTTGTGTAAAATTAAACAAACCCATTTGACCATTTCATCTAAAGTTGCATCGCATGAGAGATGGTTTGTTCAATATTCTCAATAGGATCTATTTACACCTAGAAAACACAGCTAAAAATGTTTTGGAGGTCAAATTTTCATCTCCATAACTTTTGATGAACCTTACCATGTGAGCTGCAAATTGGTACATATTATATAGGTATGAAGATGAACAAACCCATTTCATAATTTCTCTTGAAACATCTACATGTATGAAATATGACTCCAACAAACTACCCATTTAGATTTTTAGCCATCAGATCAAAATGTCTAGTTGGGCACAATAAGGAACCAACTAAATACCATACACTTCCATACTTACTCCAAACACTCTTGACACCCAATATGGTCTCAAAAACCTATCCATAACCTTTGTAAATTGGTAAATGACACCTTAAGTGAAATCATTTAACTTGACTTTCTACAAACCAAAGGCCAGTAAGGGACCAAATTAAGATTAAATCATGAAATTCAGAAACAACTCATTCAAGAAAGACATCATCAAACTTCTAACCTGAACATGAAAAACAAATGCTAACAAACTTAGATAGGTTCAAACCAGAACCATGAACCAATAAGTCAACTAGACCATGGTGTGGATGAGATTCAAATAAAAAAAATGTACAAACACACTATTGGCACTTTGATAAAGTGAATTTTCAATTTTAATATACAAATTTACATAATTTGATACATAGGTCCCCATTTTTCATAAATGGGGGTATGTTGACCTCAATAGATGGGTTACCCAAATCCATGAACCAAGGGATCCCAATCACCTTCGTAATAAGGCTAAGCTTTGAAAATTACTATGACCTACCTTTCTCCACAAATAGAATAAAACTAGAGCATCATTAAAAATTGGTATGAGGCACACAAACCAAAGATAGTATTAGCTTCATGGGTGATTGATCCAACCAGTGTTATTTTCATGGATGACCAAGGGAACCTACCTATTTGTTAGTTTAGGAAGGGAGCTAAGATTGGCCTCAATCTCCTCAATAGGATATATGGTAATGTGCACATTAGCTATGTGGATATAATAACTATCCCAATATTGTAGATAATCTTGGAAGATCAAAATATTCCCTCACTTAGGGATAGTATTAGTAACAATCTAGTTTATGTGATGAATGACAATTACTAGAATTATTCATGATGAGATACCTATTGGATGAAATATACAAAACTACATAATTAGGTTAGAATACATGGTCCCCCATGTGACCAAAGGTTGTGCCACAACTATTTTATGTAATGCACATCCACCACTTTAGGCATAATATCAAGGTAATTGCAGAATACTTCTACCCAATTATCTATAAATAAATCATCAAGTGTGAGATTTTGAGGGTTCCCCTAGAGGTTAGATATACATTGAGGGAAATGGGTAGTTATTGGTTATACCCAGATTGCATAATCATTAGGATGTAAGAGGTGATGGTGGCTCCCCTTAGGCTATCAAGATATGTACCAATGAAATTGGCTAAGGAAGAGATAGCCTATCAGTTGCTACATAGAGTTGATGGTGCCTTTAAAAATAAGAAGACAATCCCCCATAAAGTCTCATATAAGTTGGGGAGGACCAAAATTATAAAATGGCATGATGTCATTGTGGATACAAGGTATAAGGACTCATACCTATTGCCTAACGATGACTTTAGGCCATGAGATCTAAATGACATCATTTCCAAACACCTTCTAAAATTCAATAAGGACATAGATATAGATTATAAACATCAAGAATAGGTGCATGAATGGATATATAAGGATGTTATGAATGATGAGGTAGTCCTCAAAAATGCTACAAGAAAGAACATTGAGCTAGAAATGAGGCTAGATAGAGATAGAAGGAAGATATCATAATGCCTCAACCTCCACCAGCCCATGCAAGTATGTTTGATGCATATTATAAGGAGAGGTAGGAAGATGAAGAAGAAGACCAAGTTCTTATAATTAGGAACAAACCATGCAAAACTCCACTATAACCTACTCCAAGGGGACATGGCCTACCTCTAAGCTCTAATCTAAGAAAAGATAATAGCCAATATGACCCCTCATAAGGTCTTATATTTGTCTCCATATATACTATGGGAGCTAACCTAAAGAGCATAAGATAGACTAATATTGATGTACTTGACCTTGAATACCTACATCAGGGCATTGATCTCTCAATGGAAAAATTACAGTCACTCGATGGGAGAAATATAGAAAATGTGTACAAGAGAAAGAAGTCTCCAAGGACTACCATGAGAGGAGTAGTGCCTCCTCTATCAGCTCCCCAAGTTTCCACTATAAGTACAACACCACTACTTAGTTTTCATCTAATTTTAACACTACTTCTATTTCCACTTCCATGTTTGATAATCCCATCATTACTTCTCTATTGGCTCCATTATCTTTGGTTGTTATAGCTACCTTTTCCTAGTCCTCAATAGATACCAGCACTAGCCAAGATTTTACTTCCTTTAGGTTCACCTTTTCCCATTTAATTTGTCATGAAATTACAAATATGGCTTATTCCTAGGAAACCATAGTAAGTTCATCACTTTTTATTGGTTCCCCTATGCCTACAAAGCCATTGAAACCTATCTCAAAGATGTTCCCCTTTTATAAGTCACTCAACATTACCACATCTACAAAAATGAGTGTGCCTTCAAATATACCTTTATTTGTTCTCAACATGGGCCCTACCAGATATTTATTTGACTCACATGTTAAATTGGACCCAAAAAACTTATATATCCCTATTGTTAGTAATTTGACTTGTGAAGGCCAAATTATTAATTCTAACATTTAAAACTTTTAAGAAACCATTCAATAGCCCTTTAAAGCTAGGAATTGTGGCCTAAAAGAACTATTTTTTTTTAAAAACATCAAAATTTTATTATAAATGGGTCATTTTCATTTCAAAAAGATCATTGTCAAGTTCAAATATGTAGACAATCTACGCATAAGGGTAAATTTTGCAAGAAAATTGAGGTTTATAGAAGCTACAAGTGGTTTCAAGACCCCAAATTTTGTAAACAAGGTCATAAACAGTTATATAATTTTTTTAAAAAGTTTCATGGCCATTGGATGAGTGGATATACTCTCTAATTTGTAAGATTCCTTAGCATGTTCGTTGGAGATCACCATTGGAGTAAGCATCATTCTAGAGTGACATAGATGTTTATCAGCTCATTTAAAAGTTATAAAAGACTGGGATGATGTTTTTACATCATAATAAGACCTTTAAAGAGTTTAAAAACTCTAAATTTTAAACAAACCATGTTCATGCAGGCTTACACAAGTAAATAGGCATATAGGTAAAAAAAAGGGGGGTTTTTTAAATTTTCAATAAAAATGTGATTTAAAAGTTTTTTTATATCATGGTATAGAACAAATGATTATTTTTTATTAATTGGGAAGTAGGTGATGATTTATTTTCATTTTTGTGAAATTTTCACTTTTTCCAATTCTAGACACCCTTCCTAACCTCCTGTTCATATCTTTCATCACATGTGGATTTTGGAAAAAAAAACATAGCATGTTTTTATAACCCATATTTAATTATAATTAATTATAAATTAAGACAATTTTAGGGTTTGTGATTTATGAAAAATCATTAATAGTGTAGGCAGCCCAGAATGTAGTCAAAAGCCCACAAGCAAATTTCTCCACATGGTAACTTTTTAAATATTTTACATGGGAGAAAAATATTTTTAGGAATGCTAGGGGGGTAATTTTTATATACATAAATTTAAATATTTTTATATTTTGAGGTATGTACTTCATGAATAATCATTTTGAAGATTCAACTTCAAAGCCCACCTAAAAACTTAAAAAACTAGTTTTGCAAAAAGTTGATTTTATTTACATAAAATAATCATGGATAAACCTAAAAAATTTTAAATTTTAAATTAAAATAAAATAGGATTCCATAAATGACAATTTTATGCATGGATCTATATGGATGAGGGTAGAAATCATGTTTCTAATGAGAAAAAACATGTAAAATGAAGTACAAGATAGTTAAATGAAATATAATCAATGGATATCAAATCATAAGACTTTTTATTCATCCTAAAATATCAAAAATAATCTTTTAGAAATCCCAACCAACTTGATCAAATGGCCAGTCTACAAGAAAAGATAACAAAATAGGCCTAGTAAACCCTATTGACTGAATGACGAGTGTTTTCTCATCAAAATCACATATATTGTGATTATAAAAGTTTATATAGCTATATTTAATTATTTTTTCAGGTTTCATGTAATATTTTTCAGGTTTAATGGATTCTAAATTCAAGAAGATAGGTTATTAGGCCTAATTGGCCTAATAGGCTTAATTGGTCAATCAAGCAAGTAAAGAATGGTATTGAAAATATATCAAATGAATTAATTTGGAGTTACCAAATGAAATATATGTTTTATAAATGGATATATAATTATAAACTCAATCCAAAAGTTCTAATTCATTCAACTTGAGCTCAAGTTGAGTTAACTAGTCCTTAAGGGTCAAATCTCTTCAGTTAACTAGTTTGACTAGTTTCATGCATCTCCCATGATTTTCATGCAAGATAAGGAAATTAAAGAAATAGAAATAAATTTTAATATGAATTTATCTTCCAATTTATGGCATTATTTTCATGCTATGAAGGTTGACAAGTCAACATGGGCCCACCAGTTCTCAATTCTATGCCAAAAATGAAGAACATGCATTTTTTGAAGACTTGGAAGATTTTAAAGCCTTTATTTAATATTTTAAAAGGATTTTAGTCTTATTATAACTAAAATAAGAATAATAATTCTCTTTTCCATGCTAATTCTACTTTATTTAAGGTTTTATACTTATATATTATCTTTTTGAAGCCATTTTTCAATAATTCCTGCAGCATAGCAAAAATTGTAATTGACACCACTTATCAAATAACGAAGATTTTTTGCATATGTTTTTTTATTAGAATAAAATATAATTTTAATTCATACCATCATAAAAATTTCATATAATTTCACTTTTTATAGGTCCTTTCCACACCTACTATGGAAATCTCATCCTTTACAAGTCATTTGAAGACCTAGGATTTGAGTTTGCTTTGCAAACTTCTTTCAGGCCTTCTTTTAAAACACTAATGTTCAGGATTGAACGGAGAGTTTTATTTCAAATTCATATTTATTACTTAGTTTTAGAAAGTTTTTAAATAATATCAATCATTTAAGTACATTAGCCCATTTAGATACGATTTCCCATTTCAATTTCTTTCTCCCTTTTCATCTCAAAAAATTCAAAATAATTTAGTTTTTAAAGATAAATCTTAAGGGAATCAGCCCTCTCTAGAGGTTATTTTTGATATAGAGTCATCCACACTCGAAGAAGTTCTAATTGTATTATTTGGAGAGAATGTGTGCCTTGTACATCTTCAAATAGGGTTATCTCTAGAGTGATAATACCTACCCCATCCCTGGCCTCTTATTCAACCCAAGAACCTCCATTACAACCACCTCCAACATAGCCAACAACTACTGCTACCCCAAATTGGGTTAGAGACATCATATAGGTAATGAGGTAAGAGAGGTCCTAATTAATCATCTTTACATCCCAAGTGGGCATCAGGTTTGATTCAGCCATAGGAACCATGAAGATGGTGGTGAGAAGGTAGGTATATTAGCCATAGTCAAGCTTAGTTGTGGTTCATGAGAGTGAATATTCCCTCTTTAATTTAACAATTAAGAGGAAGGTAGACCCTAAAGAGGAGGAAGAATATGCAGAGGACCATGTGTCCTCAGTCCAGGTCCATGTAGAATCCACCATAGCCTTGATGAGGGGGATGCAACAAGATATGAAGAGGTTGGAGGCACAAACACTACAAATAGCGATAGATAGCACTATAATGCAAATAATAATTTTTTTATTAATTTATTTAACTTTTATAAAGTAATGAAAAGGATTTAAGATGAAGGGACCCTATAATCTAAAGTGGTCATTAACCTTGAATAGAAACTTGCACTTTATGATGCCAAGTTGGAAAAATTGGCTAGAGTTTCAAGAAGTAATAAGTTTCTTGACCTTAAAGTGTTTCCACTTGAGGATATCATTCCTACATAGACAATCCCAATGAAAAGGAGAAGTATTTTGAAGAGGTGTCTTGATCAAGTTAAGGATACAACCACATCCTTAGAGAAAATTGAATTTTAAAAATTGCCTTGATGTGAAAGTATGTCATGGTCACTAGGGTGACCAAACCTGATGGATCCTTCATGAATGATCAAGAGTTTAGAGCCCAGATGAAGGTGTTCATTTCTAAATTATAGTAAGATATATCTAGTAAATACCTCTATAAAGGTGATGAATAATGTGGAATTTTCCAATCAAAGGATGAAAAAGGTAGAGGTAATAGAGGAGGCACTGAGTCCAATACTGGTAGAACATGGGAAGCTCATTTAGGAGATACCAGACTTATTTCAACCTATGATCTTGGAATTCACCCAAATAGATCAAGACTACTTAGCATGTGTAAAAGTATGGACTAGGGAAGAATTAGATAAAAATTATAGACAACAACAATTCAAGGCATCTCAATAACCTCTAAGGCCTCAGGAATATTCCATTATATTTTGTAATTTGAATTCAAAATATTC
The DNA here is from genome assembly GCA_037957365.1 of Torreya grandis. Classification (NCBI taxonomy): domain Eukaryota; kingdom Viridiplantae; phylum Streptophyta; class Pinopsida; order Cupressales; family Taxaceae; genus Torreya; species Torreya grandis. The sequence continues at coordinate 1,334,294 of JARHVA010001285.1, read as the reverse complement.
CATTATAACATTTAACCACATAGTTGTATTTGGGCACCTTTTTGTGTGCCTAATTGAACTTGTTTTAGGAAATTTTGAAGCCTATAATATGGATTCTCCCCTTATTTGTAATCATAAAATAGTTATTAAAATAATTAATATAAAAAGCCAAATAATTCAAGAGTTTGTCTATAGTTATTTATTGTGTGTGTTCTGTGATTTATAATTCTCATGATTTTAGATGACTGATAGTTTCCTTTTTGCAAGATAATTTTGGAATTACATTCCATATATGCATTTTTTAGTTTGATTTTGATACTAGGATGATTAAAATTATAGTATATTTTCATCTCATTTTCAACTAAATGTGCTTATGCAATTTAGTATAAGTGAGTAACTCTTGTATAATGTATGCTTTCATATATATGAATTTTATTTCCCTTAAAGATTCAACTACATTTATTTAGCTTTAATCCTTATGATAGAGTTGGTAGATTCTATTTTTATGTGTTGTTTCCATAGAAGTTATAAAGATTATTACTTTTGATCATATTAAGCAAATTCTCTATTTTTCCTTACCCTAATCACTCTTAGGCCCACCCATGACTCACTTTAGCTTAGTCCATGCTATAAATATCCATTATTTTTTTACATTTGGGAAATAATTTTCAAATATTAGAAAATTTTTACAAATATTATAAATAATAAAGTGTCATTGTGTAAATATTTGTTGTCTCTACAATAGGATCTCCTGGCATACTTCTAAGTGGTGACCATATCTCTGTTATTTGTGTTATTTCCAAAAGTAGTTGTATGAACAACTAAATCCTTGAGTCTTTCAAGACTTAAACTTTAGTTTCTTACTTTCCCTCCATTCCCTAGTGACATAAGGAACATAATAAGTGCATCAATAGTTTGAAATATACCTATACCAAAAAATGTATATTTTGTGAGGGATAGGGGTGGGCATTAACACAAACTAGAGTAACTTGTTTACCCAACCTAGGAAAGATATTTTATTTTTGGCATCGAAATAGTGAATTATCTTTTGGTTGATCCTTAATTGACATGGATAATTTTGAGTATCCATGCTTTCATTTTCATCACTTATAAGGTATAGGTTTGGTTTCTCGTAAGTCAAAGACCTTATAAATTTTTCATTAGTGGCTAAAATGTGCAAAAATTTATATTAGATCAAGTCATTTTCAAATATCACCTTCATTGGCTTCACTTATTCATTCATGATACTATGCTCCTAGTTATTCAATTTTATTTTGATTACCTTTACTATTGTGAGGAACACATGATTGCTACAACTGAGTTATTGATCTCCTAAATTGTCTCTCCAAAGGTAGGAATAATAAAAAATGAAAACATCATTTTAGATGCACAACATGCATTCTATTCACCCAACTAATCTAATTATTCTACTTCATCTTTTGGATAATTGAAGGAAATATATGATATATCTTCTTGTATACAAAAATTCTTATTGCTTTGAATTTCATCCATAAACTTTCCCAACATGACTAATGTAATTTCATCATCAAACTCATCATCATCACTACTCTCTTAGATTGGTCCTTATCTACTAAATGATATGTTCTTAGTCAATATAACCATTTTAATATTTGTGTGACTTTGACATCCATAGGCCCCAATTATGAATTTATAAACTCATCCTCCTGATCTAACATGTACATTACTTATTTAGTATCCCCTATAATAAATGACACTTGGTCATAAAAAGAACCAAAATATGCTTGAACACTAAAATAAGGTAAAACATTCTATTGAATAAAAGTTAAACAATCATAATCACATGTGTTAAAATCAAAAAAAAAACTATCATTAATCACATATAGGTTGGATTCATTATAACCATGAGGCAATGATTTATTATAAGGAAAAAACTAGTCCATGGGCTAAATTATAGGCAAGTAAGTTGAAGGATTTTGGGTGTGAACACTTGATTGTTCTGAAAATTAAAATGGGTTGGTGCCATAACCATGTGGCATTGACTATTGTTTGATCATAAAGGCATCTTGGTAATAAAATATAAATATTTGAGGGTATATGGAATCCTTAATATTACCATAGTAGTTAGAAGATCCAATGTTTTCAAATGAATTTCAATAGATATAGTTAGAATTTATAGGAAAGGGTGTTTTAACCTCCTGTACAACTAGTGAAAATGATTATTAAATGATCTCATGGGTTCATTATTATCCCTACGGTCTCTATAAAATTGATCTTATAGGGCATAAAAAAATAGTCACATTAAAATTACTAACAAACAAGTTTTCAAAGATATCCCATGAGGTGATGTATCCATCTAGTAAACTTAGGTACCAATAGTAATCAAATTCATCTAGGGAATAATGGAATATGTGACAAGACACATATTAATGTTGGATATAGGTTAGGATAATGGGAAATTTAAAGAAATATATGTTATCTTCATCCATTTGAATCCCACCATGTGTATATTTTGAACAAAAATTATCGATATTCTTAGGCAAGTAATGAGTAGGCCATATAATATTCACAAGGTAAAAAAATTATTCAAGCCAAGATAAGGACATAGGTGGATTTAAATATTTTTGGTGTTTTTTATAAGCACATAACAATGTTAAAGCGTAGGCCACAAGACCATAATAAGGCATATATTTAAATAAAATTACTACTCAGGACCTCCTCGTGTGCCATTTTTTTTTTATGTGTGTTTTAAGAACATAATAGGTTGTGAGAATCATAAAGGGATTATTGATGACCAAAATAAGTTAAAAGTCTAAATTAATCCCAGTTTATGAAATCTTTATAGTTCCAATTCTATTAATGGTTTGTTTGACACACCAACCACAAGTTGGGTGAGGACTCACATTACCTCTTCTAAAAAGAAGGCTTTAGTCTTCCCCAAGGTTTATATCTTTTGGGTATTGGTGTACTATATATCACTTTATTGGTAATTTTAAAGTTCCCCATAAAAAGGGCTTGTTTTGAATGAATTTTAGATACATGATGGGGAACATTGGTATTTTGAGTTTATTGCATAGGAAATTCAAAAATGGATTTGGCATGCAAATACAACTGATTTCAAACTCATTACATGCATATTTCACAATTCAAAAAAAAATAATGAGAAGGTTTTACAACCAAGATAAAACATGTAAACACAACTACAATTTCTAAACTACTCTATCTACTCTAAAATAAGTATACAAACTAATAAAAGAGAGAAGGTAAGGAGAAAGAAAATATGATCCCACTTTGTAGAGGAGATAAATTTGATTTTATTGAGTATTCACATCCTTTGATAAAATTATCTCTACATCACCAACATCTAATAACCAATAAAAAATATAGTTCAAGATTCTAAGGACTAAGTTAGATATGCAAAAAGAGGGGGAAATATCCACTATATACACATATAGACAATGGATTTCAAGTCACAAATATTGCAGATAGAAGATAGTTCATGAATAATAAATTAAATTCATTAGACACTCAGGTGAGTTACATAAATGTGTCTAAATATCCTTGACTCATGCAAAAGGGAAAAAATATAACTAAGAAAGTAGGGAAATACATAAATAAAATGGATTAGTCCTATATTATAGCCTCTAACCGTAATGAACCATCGCATTCTAAGTATTTTAGCTCATATTATATAAAAAAAAATCAAGTCTATTGAGTATGGTTTCAATAATTAAATGAGATTTAGTTATTTGAGATCAAATTTGAATTGGATCCGACTAAATCTAAAGGAAATAAATACTAAAGCCATGCTAACTAAATTGAAATTAAATTATTGGTGGATAAAATTATTTTGACACTCATTGAATCACTTAAATATATATATTTTAAGTAGAATGGGATATGTTGACTTAATTTTAATTGAGTTATGGGTAGATAAATGTCACTCAGATATCATTATGATAGCCAATCAGTAATGTTTTATGCAATGGAGACCACATATCATTAAGGAAATATTTGTCCTTTCCACACCCCTCTACTTGGTTTCAAATTTTATAACATGTGTTTGATTAAATTATAATACATGATTTTCATTGAATCATATGTTTTTTATCATTCCAAAATTAGGGGGAAAGCTACAACTTGATTGTGCACATGAAATTAAACATCCTACCCATTCTCATAATCTGATAGGTGATACAATCATCAAATTTAAGTTATGTGTTGTTGATAAGGATTCCAACATATCCTTTATTGGTAATGAAATTCCACATGCTAGATTTTAATTTAGTCACTACTTGACTATGGGCTTGAAATATATTGACTATTATCTCGTTTTGATGTAGTGAGGTTTTGCCATGTGGCATTATATCACTCATCTAAGAGTTTGAGTGTCTGCTCAATGTGTATGTACTACTTTGGGGATATAGTAAAGTAATATTTCACTATTTGGCATCATATTTTTCATATATTTGATATTATACATGCCTAAATTCTATTATCTACTTGAGAGCCATGGAAAATAGAGATATTACCATGTGGCATCATCCCTTTCACTTAAGAGACTAGAAGCTTCATTCAAAGGCTCATTTTCAAAAATTTAATAAATAAGTTAAATTGAAACATTTAGTAACATCTCCCTTATTAAATAACTCCACAAATCCTTTGAAATTTACTAACTCATAAAAGTTTACAGGGAAGCAAAAATTTGAAACTTGGTAACATTTCAGTGAGTCAGAGTCCCAAAAGACTTAGCTTAGAGATCAAAGGCTTAGGGGATATGAGGTAGAGATATCTAGACACTTTATTACATATCACTAAGTTAGGGCCCAAAATTTTGTCTAGAAAGCCTAAAAAGTGATTAAGTCCTAAAAGTATTAGGTGACAACTACGTGGAACATTTGAATGATAGACACCTCCAGGGAAAATAAGTAACTATTAGCATTTTAGATTTGAAGAAAAAAGTATAAGTAAAAATATAAAAAATAATTAAAAATTAGATATAATTAAATAAATAAGAACAACCCACTTTTTCCAAACCAACATCCAATTTAGTCCAAATTATATAAAGTGGTAGTAATAGACCCAATTTATTAAGGAAAAGATACAAAAACTATAAAAACATTATATATCTTACCTTAGTCTATGTTATATTTTTCCCAAAATGGAAATTTTATATCTTTAAAAACATGTTTTGAAAAATCTAAGGCACTTTAGACTTAGGCAAATTCAAATAATTAGATCAATGAAATCCTAAATGAAAAGTTATTTAAACCAAATACATAGGATTAAAACTTCTCTTTCAAACTTGATAAGAATAAAAAAATAAGATTAATATCATTATTTCAACCTCCCAAATAATTTTTTAGTTTAGGCAAACAACTTAAACATCACAAGACCACCAAACTCCATTGAGACAAAAGACTAGACTCAAGAGCACAATTAGGTTCTATGATTTCATAATGAAATTAGGTCATGTTATGAAAGAAAAAACACTAACTATCTATAAAATCTTTCTATTGACAATAAGAGGAGAGACCATTCTCATACTCAAACATATCATTAGGCATTCCCTAATTCAAAAAAAACATGAGTATGGAGACATTATTTATTAGATGAATCTATAGATAAATTAATAGAAGGGGATTTAGATGAAACACATGAAGAATATTTAGGAATAAGCTACATTGGATATTTCCTAGGAGGTACCTCTATACGTAAATTTTAAGACTTTAAGCCCCAATAATCCTCAAAAATATGGTATAAAATAATTACAACATGAGAAATAATGTCAATATCCTTATGTGAAAAAGGGTGAAGACCAAGTAATTGTAAAAATTGACACCTTAGTTATCACATAAAATACTTTAATTATTCCACCTATGGTCACTATGGTGGCTTTTCCACAAGACTCAATATAGGTCACCACATCCCATGTTTTAACTATTACTTCAATCAATACATTTATCCTTCAAATTTCCATGAATTATACATATTTAAATGTTATGGTGAATATTATAAATTTTAATTATTTGGTTAATATTTATCCACTAACCCCATAACTATTTTTATATACCAATTAAACAATTATTGAAATGTCTAAACTAAGTTTCCATTACACAACTTATTCATTCCATACCTAACTTAACCACCAGCCTACATTTTGAGGATCTAATATCATACAAAAATTTTACCACATCCCGTATATGCCCATCTCTTTATTAAATTAGGAGTGTATATTACACAAGTTCTCCCAATAGATTAAATAGTAATCTCAGTCTAGGAGTATGTTAGTCTTACCAAGTATGTTATTAGGACCCATCCCCAAACCAAGATCTTAAAAGAGAAGTTTTTCATCACACATTTACATTATCCGTCCACACATCCTAATTCCACTCCTCCATATCCCTCCATTATCATTAATCCACCATAAAACAACTCACCCCTTACCATTTAGTCTCCCACTCAGACCTCTTCTTAAGACTTGTTAGTGACTCCCACATGGATACAAAAAATATAAGTAGACCAATTAACTAGACAAGATTTGATTATCATCGAGGATTCTAAATTGAATATATAGTTTTATGAGACCTCATTTAAACTAAAAAGGGTTAAGATAATAATATTTATAATTGGAGGTAATCCCACTGAGTTTGTAATAGAATAACTCTTCTCACTAACAAAGAAAAAAAAGTTAGACCTAGAGAAGAGGATGAGATCTAAGAGGACCATATCTATATTGTAGATGTTTTGTAAACACAATATTTTTAAACTTTATATTTTTTTGATGTTTTTTGTCTTGTAATAACTTGTCAAGTTTCAATCTCTCTAAGTGCATTCCTTAAAAGTGCATGGGGAAAGGGGTGAGAAAATAATTGGTGATTCAAAATATTGTTAGTTAATTATATCATACTTAATTACACTTATCTAACTTCCTAATAAATTATCCTCTCAATATCCACTAACTAATAAAAAAACCCATTTTTATACTATCTATCCATGGTTGACTTAGTTGTGAAAATTATTTCCCACATTAAACAATAAGGTCAGCATAGGTCAACCATGTTCGAGGCCAAAGGGTAATTTTTTAACATTGGGTCATGGTAGGAAAACCTTGTTGTATAAAATTATATAAAGGTTAAGATATATCCATTGATAAAAATACAACCTTCATTTCAATCCAATAGGGAGGAAAATTCATTTTTAGATTATTATAACTGGAAAATTTGATACATCTACATTTGAAGAAACCATTGCTTAAGGTTTGTAGGTTAGAGGAAAGATAAATTATCTTATTACAAGTATTGGATGTAGTTAGGAATATTTTATACTAGATTTGATTTTAATTATAGTTTTATCCTTAAAAAGCCACAAAAATATATTGCAAAGAACCATTGACCAATGGACATATTGAGTATCGACAAGTTTGTCCATAGTAAGTATCTCTAACTTTTGTTATTTTATTTGATATATATATATATATATATATATATATATATATATATATATATATATATATATATATATAGAAACACACACACACACACACACACACATTACACAAATTAATAGGTTTGAATGTATAACTACTTTATTAAATTACCTCTACTCTTAAACTTGGTGTAGTTATAGGTTTTGTATGTTTTAAACCATTCCCCTTTGATTTATAAGCTTTGATGATACTATATTATATTTAATTTTATTCATTAGAATATATACTTAGGTTTAATGTATAATATTATCTTTTTATAGGATTTTAAACCCTCTCCTTTAATGTTGTGTAATAAGTGCCCCTTAGTTAGGCTTAGTGGATCCAATTTGGTCATGCTTCTGATATTCAAAGTATTGAAATAAATATTAGTTGATTTCCTTCATGAATATTGAATTTACCAAGTGACAACACTTTGAAATCTATCTTAATTTTTTTCATACATTTTGGTGAACCCAACATGAATCTAACCCTTTCATTGCATATTTTATTCTAACAGTTAACTAGGTTAATATAGATCAACCAGATTATGTTTATTTCTTCCAAATTTTCATCTATAGGCAACTTGGTTATTACAGTTAGACCTAGTTATATTATATACTTTATGATTTTCCTTCAACTAACTAGGTTAATGTAGGTCAACCTAGTATTACTTCATTATTTTTAGTTTTTAAAATTTTATAGACTATGTTGACCATAGTCAATAATGTTTAATATTTATGTTTTTTAATTTATTTTTACCTATACAAGACTAAATAAATCCTATAAAACCTAGTTTTGACTAGGTTTTTAAAATAAGATTCATTATACATGATGACTTAGTTTTAGCATTTAAATCTAAACATTCATAGTGATCCAACTAAGTAAACCACAGTCGACCTAGTCATATTTCTCAGGTTCTTTATAACCAGCTAAATCAACCTATCTTGGACTAGTTTACATTTTATAATTTTTTGGTTATATAAATAAAAATACTATTAAATAATTTTTACAAATCTATTTTCCAATTAAGCAACTCATCATTTCATTTTTTCGCTCTTGTTTTCTAGTTTTTTAATTCTATCAAAATTGTACTAGAATCTCAACTAAGTTAACCCTACCTAACTTAGTTTTATGTATAGTTTTATTTTTATTAAAATAATTTGATTTTGTCATATTTTATTTGAAATATTTTAAAAATAGATTCTATTTACCTATTTGATCTTATTCTATTCTATCTATTTAACTAGATAATCCCTAATTGATCTAATTATATGTGTTTTTACTTTCTACATAATCAAGGAAATTTATTTTCTATTTCATAGTAATTAAACTCACCTTTGGTTTTAAAATATTGGGATTCCTATTTATTTTCATTCACTAAAAGTTTAAATTGATTTTTGACATTGATTTTGATCTTTATTTTCTATTTGATTTTATTTCCATAAAAAATATTTTTTGGTAATTTACAAACTACTTAGCTACTATTGTGGAAGGATATGCAATGCTCTATTTATAATACTTATATATTTTATACATACACCATAGACAAAGGTTATTTACATTATAATAATATCCATAGTATAGAGATAAACATTAAATTTAATTTTTGTACCTCACAATAATTAGGAAACACCTAGGATTCCCCTTTTTATTGAACCTCAGGAAACCAATCATCTGTTTGATTCTATAGTGCACTAGTTAGTAGTTAACACCATGAATTTACTCTCATATTACCCTTGAATTTAGTTTTAATGTGATATATTAATGATATTCCCTCCATAGTTAGTGCTCTTAAATATTGAGTTGACACTATCCAATGGACAAGCATCTTTGAGAGCCTACAAAACAATAACATTATTTTAGCACATCTACATAATCTTAATTTTGGATAAATAGTTATCAATACTAGTTACAAAATTTCATTTTTAATTTATTCTTACTATTCTATTTTTTATTATAGACTATATTAGCCAATGTTTATATAGTTTTGTGTTGTGTGTTTTTACTAGATTAGCCATCATCGACCTAGTTAACTATGTGTGAATAGACTAAGAGAGATGAATCTTGAATAGATCTTATGTATTATGACATTTTTAATTTTTTTTTAAAAACTACATCATCCATTTTATAATTTAAACTATTCTAGATCAAACTAAGTCAACCATGCTCAACTTAGTATTTTACTATTTTTACATACCTCTCTCACTAGATCAACCTAGGTCAACCCAGTAAACTTACAGACAATCTTTTATAATATCATGGGTAAATATGTCAATCATATTAAAATTAATACATTTTAATTTTATTATGTTTTGAACTACATCGACCTTGATCTACCTAATTTAGTAAATAACTGGAAGCATTAATTTGTTGTTTATTTTCCCACAATAATTAGCATAATGAAATCACCTATAATAATATTTATTGAAATTCTTAACCAGTTCATATTTTACATGGTTTGATCTATCTTACTCACTTTAGCAACCAAAGAGGATAATATCTCATGGTGAAAATAATCTCAACCACCATCTAGATCAATGGAATACAACATGGCATACATTACTCAAAAATGATGATCTAGATTATTCTAACATATTAGAAAAACATGATGACAATATCATTAATATTGATAACATGAATTTTAAATTATCAAAAATTCCTTAATTTACCATTGGATCAATTGATACTAATATAGGCAACCCTATTATATGAAATACTCCTATCCCTAATATTGGTAATGATCCTCTTACCAACACTAACATTCCACTTCCTAGTAATATCACTCAAAACACACCCATAGATAAAAATCAAATTCTTTCTCAAATTGTTGAAAAAATGAATGTTATGAAAATAACTAATAATTTCCAAATACAAAATATTGAAAATGGATATTCAAAACCCTATTACCATGCCTCAAAATAATCAAAAATTTGACTCTCGCTGCTCATATATATGCCAAGGATAATATCATGCCTCAACCTCTCATAAATTTTTTTTTATCTAACATCTTAAAAATTAACCTTTATATCCATTAATTATATCCATAGATATTGGAAATGCCTCTCTAACTATTAAATATGATGGAACTAAAGACTATGTTATTTTCCTTAAATGATTTGGTAATCTTTACAATAAATGGGTCAAAACCAACACTTTTACTACCACTAAACTTATTATCAATTTTTTCATGGGATATGCTTTATAATTATATAATAAGCTCCCCCAACATTCCATATGGAAACTATAGGTTATTTTAAATGATCTAACAAAGAATTTCAACAAAATTATCTTCCTAAAAATTATCTTAGTCAGCTCATCAATGCTAAGCAATTAAACATTTAATTTACTCATACTTATATTCAAAAATGGAAATAATTAGCTCACAAGGATAGCCATAACATGAGTCCTGATAATATCCTAGAAAGTTTCATTACTATCTATAAGGACCCTATTCAATATAAGGTTGGAATCTTTTCTCATCAAACCTTAAAAGAGGATTTTGATCAAGTTAAAAGATAAGATTTCATTATGAGTTGATTTGAATCATCTCATAATTCAATCAAAGAATATTTTAAAAATATAGATAACATAATAACCAACACAAATTCTCAATCTAAATCTCCTCTAACAAAAAAAGGAGTAGTCAAATCAGATATTCAAACTCCCTACTAACCACCCTTGGGGGTCTCATAAATGAATAAATTATTATCTCCATTTCAACCTTCCATATATAACAATAATGATCCCCCATCATGGTACTATCCTATTTTTTTGGTTCCACATTGACATTGGTAATTCTCATGAGACATGTAGTACATTTATAAAATTTGTGATTTATTTCATGTTAGGATATGCATTTTATCATGATGCTATGATCAAATTGTGTTATTCAAATTATATAAAACCTTCTAAAAAGAGAAACATTGTAAAATATACTACCAAAAAATTTCAAAAAAGTTCTTTTTATCCTAATACACAACACATTAATGAAAAGTTTTATACTATTTATTCTAATTATGATCAATTTTATACTAATTATCCATATGTTAACATGGATAAAGTGAATTATGAATGTAAACTTGATCACAAATACCATGTTACCAAACCTAAGAAGTTATATACTGAAGATCAACTTCTTAAAGATACTACAACTTTAAATTATTCAAAACCAACCACTAATGAGTATCTACTCCACTAATGGGACCTCAAAACATTATAAAAATAACCATACCTAATAAACATAAGCCTCATAATCACTCACCTTCTAAACCCCTTTATAATTTATTTGATGAAATTAATGTTATACCTTGTAAAATTACTCTAACAAAGTTATTAATAACTTCTCTTTATCATCATAACTTTATCATGAAATAATTAAAAGACTAAAATAGCCTTTATATAATTATTATAATTCCTTCTTGATGTTACTCAACTTTTAGAGGTGCATTCTATCAAAATAATTTCTTCTACTAAATCCTCCATAAAATTTACTAAAGATGATATGATCAATGACATGATTATCTTTCGAGCTAATGATACACCTTTTTTTTTTATCAAAATTGGCATTAATAATATTTTATTTTAGAAAGTATTAGTGAATGAAGGATCTAGAATCAATGTTACTTCTATTTTGTTTATTCAACAAATCAGATATTCCAAATAAAATATCAAACAAACTTGACTCACATGTCATGGATTTGATAAAACCAATAAAAAAACCACTTGGTTGCATTTAGATCCCTCTTACTATTGGAACCAAGATAATCTACACCAAACTCATATTCTTAATCTTCCTTTATCTTACAACATTCTCTTAGGTTGTCCATGTAGATATTGTATGTGAGAAATTGCATTTTATGGTACCCAATTATCAAATTCATATATAAAGGGAAAAATTAAAAACATGAGGCCGATCATAATCCTTAGAGCATAAAAATTACAAATCTCAAATATCAATATCATATCATTAATATTGTTTAGATCAATATTCCTATTCATAAATTTTTTAATATGAATTTAGATATAGTTGTAACTCTTGTAGATATATATGATGAAGAGTGTAACAAATTACAAAAAAATTACAATACCAATCAAATACCTCTGTACATCATGGAATGGATCCATCCTTATCTCCTTACATAAGATAAAATCATTCCCTTAATAGAGGATAATAATAACAGTCCTCTCTGATGTAATGCACGTGAATCCTATTATATAAAGGATGATTTTTCTTAAAAATAATATAGGTTTATCAAACTATTTCAAGATATTTTATCCATGTCACCTTTTACTTTCATTAATATGGGAATTTACAATATATATGTTTCTATTGAAATGGATACATGTGATATATCTCCATATTATGATGATACTTGCATTATGGCTCAATCTTAGTCATGAGATTTAGACATCTTGCATTATCAAAAAACATTAAAAAAATGCATGCATTTAATATTGATGATCATGTCATTCACATATCCTCTAATAATAAATCATAACCTAAAGTCTATGTAATATTTACTAATTCACATTTTCTAGATACTCCATGGGTCATTCGATAAATCAACCAATATAATACAATCCAACCTATAATTCATGATTATTTTTATTAGATAAATCTAGTGCATTATATTTATTTCCTCAAATAGATCATATCAAACAAACCAATCTTATTCCCATTACTAATTTCTATATCACCATAGTTTATAGTGTTCATGTTATTATCTTGATACTAGATTGTATTGAAAAAAACTCTACCTCTCCTCCTAAAATTACCTTAGATGCACAAGATACAACAATTGACAAATAAATTTAGATTTTGATAATCACAAAGTTTAAAAATTAGATCTTGAAGTTGATGTTGATTATTATGGACATTTACCGACACTCCATAATGATCAAACTATTCTATAACTAATCCATGATTTTGAACCTCAACTTCCATGCCAACATCATAATCTTGGCCATTTATAGAAAATTCTCCATTTTTTTAACAATTTCATCACTAGTGTCAATATGAAAACACAACATGTTTCCAGACTTTATCATGTTATATATCATTTTCAAGACAAAAATAATAGGTTTATTGAGGAAACGATTATAATTAACTATAAAACCATTACTACTCTTAGACATATTCTCATCTCCAAATAACTTCACTCTATCAAACATGATAATTTTAGTCTATTTTTAGACAAATAATATGAATCTTTTTCATGGTCATATAAATACATGCATGGTATTTATTATATCATTTTGATCCATAATATTATTACTTATCCTGATAAAAATCACATGCTTTAGAAGTAACATAAATTTCCTTAGATTTACACCTTATGTCATAAGGAGATTATCAATATTTTAGATTCCAAATTCATCAAACTATAGACTACACTAAATGAGTATCCAAAATTATTCATGTGCAAAATTAATTCACCATGATTATTCAAATATTTATATACTTTCACAATATTAACTTAGCATGTTTCAAAGGTCATTTTTATTTATCATCAATCGATGCCACTATTGATTCCATCACTGGTAATGAAATTTTATCTCTCATGCATAGTTTCTTAGGATATAATAAAATTCATATCCCTCCCATGGATCAATATAAAACCACTTTCATCAATAAATGGAGAACCTATTACTACATTAAAATTACCTTTTGTATTAAAAATATTGGTTCCACTTATCAATGTGAAATGACTAATATCCTCTAAGATCTCATTCATAAAATAGTTGAAACTTATGTAGATAATCTTATTTATAAATCCAAACTCTGTCAAAATCATCTTCATGATCTCGCTATTATTTTTTGTTGCCTCATCAAATAAAAATTTAGAATTAATGCTTATAAAAGTGTTTTTAGTTCCACCTTTGGAAAAATCTTAGGATTATTAGTCTCTTTACATGTGATTAATGTTGATATTTCTAAAATGAAATCTATTCTTAACATTCCTATTCCTCATTCCATTCTAGGTATATAAACATGCATTGGTAAACTTAGATAAATATGATGATTTATTGTTGATATGTCTTATTATATATATTTAGTTAAGTCCCTTATAAAAAAAGTATTGATTTGGAATGGAATTAGTCATGTCAAAAATCTTTTTACATCATTAAATGATCATTATTAAATCATTGCATTATTTAACCACTTTTCAATTATCATACTCTCATCTTGTACACTTCCTCTACCCTCATATCAATTGTGGCAATGCTTGACCAACAATATGAAATAGGTCATGAATATGTCATATATTATATTAGTCAGGATTTAATATACTATGAGACATGCTATATTGAAGTCAAATATGATTATTTCTCTATATTTCATAAATGAAAAACTCAAGAATTACATGATTTATCAAACCATTTATGTCATTGTCTATTATGATAATCTTCATCATTATTTCTCTAAAGCTTTTTAACCTAGTGATAGAATTGGAAAATGGATGGCTCTCTTGATATAACTTGATTTATGGATCATCACACAAAAATTAGCTAAAGGACAAATAATTACCAATAAAATTACTTCTAATCCTATACTGGTAACTCCTCACCTTCAATATACTCTTCTAATGACACAATCTTTTATGTTAAAGGTCTTAATAAATCTATTCACTTAAAGATCATTTTCATAATTTTATAGTCGATCTTGAAGTAAATAACCTTGATGAACCCAAGACTCCAATTTATAATTTAAAATCCAAATTCATCATTGATGAATTACCTAGAGTTAAAATTTATTTCATGAACATACTTGGACACTTCATTTCGATGAATCTACAATGTATTTAAGGAGTTGGGGTAGGACATGTCTTAGCTAATATCTATGGCAAGATCAAACCCTTTAATTTTCCATTAAACTTTGACATCATGAATAATATGGATGCATATAAAAATATCATTTTATGCATAAAATCCACCATTGATTTAGATATACCTTACCTATATGCTGAAGGTGACTCATAACTCATTTATTATTAAGCCAATGGTGACTTTCAATGCAAAATTGAAAATATTATCATATATCATCAAAATGCAACCATTATTGTTAAATAATTCAAATCCTTCACCATATAATTGATTCAATAAGATAAATATGCTATAGCTTATTCAATTGATTCATTTTGTTCTCTTTTTCACCCTCATCTACCCATTCATGATTCATAATTTCTTATCAACATACAAAAATCACCATCTTCATTACAAACTGTAAATGATTATATTATATGTCATATTGAGGATATCACGACTCGATATAAACTATGGTACATAATAATATAATTTAATTTATTTATCACCATACTTACTCTTAACCCCAACTTTTGTGAAAAGGGTTGACTTCAAAAACATGCATATGAATATGTCTTACACTATGACACTCGATACTAATACAATGTTGAATGCACTTTGCTCCATTATGTAACTCAAGAGGAAGTGTCTTCTCTTATTGAAAAAAAACATAGGGACATTTGTGGTGGTCATTTTAGCAGACACAAAACCAAAAATAAATACCTTCATGTGGGATACATTTTTCCCACTTTTAAAAAATATGCTATCACATTCTCTAAAAATTTTAATCCCTACCAACTGCATGATGATATTATTCACTCTTATATGATAGAGATTCAAATGTTAGTATCTCCTTATCCATTTTTTGTATAGGTATTGTATCTCATTGATAAATTACCTCGATCTCAATATGGTCATATCTCCATAACTATGGCCATTGAATATTTCACTAAATGGGTTGAAGATATTCCCTTTATTATTGTTATAGGTATCAATATATCCAAATTCATTCTTAATAAAATCATTTACCATTTTAAAAATAAGGATATGAAACAAGTATGTGATAAATTCAAAACCACACATAAATTCTTTACACCTTATCATCTCTAGTGTTAAATTCAAAGTCACAAACAAATTATTTACACCTTTTCATCTCCAATTCAATGTCAAAGTAGAGTAAAATAAAAAAATTCTTAGTATAATATTTCAAAAATTAAATTTAGGATTCTCATTTTGATTGAGATATCAAGTTTTACCCTACACTTTAGGGTTATCCCACTATTGTTTGTAATGCTACTGGGGCATCCCCTTTTCCCTTAGTATACATATTTGAACATATATTACCTTTAGATTTCAAAATAAAATCCTTACACATATCTATTCATGTAATTATTCCCCAATATTCATTCCATGAATCCCATCTTCATGTTTTAGACCTTCTTGACAAGTGTTTTATGGGTTCTTTGTAACATAACCACTAATACAAAGCTCAAGTTTACAAACAACATAACAAAAATGTCAAAGTTTACACTTTAAATGTCCATTATTTAGTCTTTAAATTTTATTATACCAATGAAAAATAATTAAAGTACACCCAAAAGTGGTTGTATCCTTCTTTGGTCCAAGACATTCTTGGACCTAACACCTACCACTTACAAACTAACAAGGGGCACATCTTAAAAGAACCAACTAATGCTAATTTTTTGAATAAATATTTTTCTTAAATTTTTATTTCCATTTCCAATACTATTTTATCTTAAATCTATTTCATATATTTGTATATACTATGGTGCTAACACTTCTTATAGGTTTTTAATTTCAAAGCTTTATATTGTGTAATATTACATCAGTTTCAATAAACTTAGTTCCTATAATTATTACTTTAATCTAAAAAAGATAATTTAAATATATTATTTAATTCATGAGTTTTCATCATAAGAATTTTTATAGGAACCAACCATTCCTCATGAACACTTTTGTCTCTTTCATTTCATTAGTCAACCTTCAAGTCTCCTTCGAGTCTTTGGTTTATTGCTTCAAAAACTTTATGATCCATTCTAAATTAATTTATATGATTATTGGTTTTCTAATTTGTGATTTTCATGATAATAACTTAACTAAGGCCCTATTTACAAATATCCATTAATTAATTTTATATCTTGATGCTTTCTTCTAACCTTAGTGAGGTGTTTTCCATTAAAGATAAGGAAATAGATGAGACTTGTATTTTTATGCATTTAGAATCAATGATATCCTTTTATGGTAACAATAATAAATATATTATTAAGTGTCCATTAAAAACACTATTTATTTAGATAATGATTCATAATAACATGTCATTATACCATGTTTTAGATTAAGGTAAAAGCAGTTTTGAAAGGACCCCGAAACCCTTTAACAAAGATAGATAGATGATACAAAGACGCCCAACAGGAATAACAATCCTAAAACAAACTGTAAAATAGTATCAAATTAAGGTTTTATAGGGACCTAAAACCACAACCTATAACCTTAAGAAAGATCACAGGTTTTACAAAGACTTGGAAACTCAAAAATAGTTTATAAAATAAAGATCCAACTTTCAGAACCAGTTAAAACATCCAGCAGATAAGACCAGAACAAAAACAAAAACAACAAAGAGAAACTTAGTCTTTTAGTTCCAAGATCATCTTCACCGTCTCATTTCCAACCATTACTGTATCTTGTATGGATATTGCAACTGAAGTAGCAGCTTCTTGATATGTTTTCTTTCTTGAGCTCTACCTGGTCCTCTTAATAGGCCCCCCTCCAGAGATTTTATTTCTTCATTAGCTCATTTTCCAAGGTTAGCTACTGCCGCACATATGTTAGAAGTAACCTCCTCCATTTTCATTCTACTTTCCTTAATGAGCCTTCTCAGATTATTCTCATATTCCTTAAGCTTAATTGGAATATCACTCATTTATTTCTCCAAATTATTGATTTTATTCCTATCAGCTTCCTGATTATGTTGCATTATTTTAACTTTCTTTTTCAGCTCTATCATTTCCTTATGCATCCACAAATCAACTTGGAAAATTTCATCCGCTTTGAATTTGGCTGAATTCATGAAGGAGATCTTATTATCCCTCTAGCGAGCGTCACACCTGTCATCTGCATTCTCCTATGGAAAGGACTCATCCTTTTCAATTTGATTTTCCCTTTCCATCATTTTCTCCTCTTTTGTCTCTATAGGGTCTTTATGTTGGTCATGCTCATACTTTTCTTTTTCTCCAATCTCCATGGCAAGCTTGGAAAGTAGAACCAAATGTTCCTTTTCTCTTATCAAAGCTAATCATCAATTAAATTATTAGTTTCTTTAACACTTCCCCCCACCACATTCTGTTTGTCTTCATGATTAGAATTATTCTATTTTGTATTACCCTCTATTTTTTCCCCTTTGTTTTATTTATCACTTTTGTCTTCATCTTCCTGATACCCTTCCAAATTTGAACTAAAATCCCTAGTTTCCATCCCTTCTTCTTCCTCAACAGCATTCTTCTCAGAACTTTCTGAACTTTCCCACTCAGATTCCTCTTCAACATTCTATTTTTTAAGACTGGAGGGTGTAGGTTTTTCTTTTTCTTTCCCCTTTACCTTTCCATTCTTCTTACCCTATGCATCCTTATTTTTTTCAGAATAAGGATTTGAAACTATAGCATTGATTTTGCAGTAGCCCTCTATAATAAGAATCAGTCCTTCATGCAAAATTGGTCGAGTTTCCTTCTTTTTATGAGCAAACAAACTTTGAAGCAGCGAAAAGCGCAAATAGAAAGGGAAGGAGATTTTGTCTTTATGCCTAAAAATGATTAAGAAAGACAAAATGAAATTGATGAACTCTTTTGCTTCTACCATCTATGATGAAATACTCATGAATGTAGGAAAGAATGTCTCTCCAGATTCCTTTTATCTGCTCTAAGTCAAAGAAATCTCCACTATTTTCCGATTGCTTCTCTTCTGCATCCATTTTTGGGAATTTTTTATAAGCAACATTTGAAATACTAGTCTGCTTAGAGAATTTAATGCCATCCATGGGGAGCCCTGTAACTTTTGTGATGAATTCCTTTGTGAGCTTCATAGTAACACCATGGAGGGTTACTCTGTCATCAACCCAATTTTTGAAAAATGCCATCGTAATATGGGGTATAGATCCATGCAGTCACTCCATATAGCTTACCACTCTCCCTTTCTAAAGAATCCTCCAAACATCCTTTCTTTCCTTCCATTCTTCACAATTTTTTGGTTCTTGCTTCCTTGATTCACCCTTCATTTTGCACAACAAACAATATTCCAATAACACCCATACACTGCGAGTAGAACAATGGACCCAATTGCTTTTTACAAGAACTAGAAATCACCAATATGCTGGCACATGCAAATTCCACATTGCATTCTCATGAATGTACCTATTCAATGATTGTAATCAATCCACCTTAAGTCCACTCCTCTGAATCATTAATTTACTAATCCTGGCAGATCTTTCCCTCTTTAGAATGAATGGTGTCATATATGATAAGTGCTTTGAGATCAACATTCTTTTTTAGTACATCATGCCATCTCACCTTTTGCCCCATTTGGACAACATGATTACCTATCTAGTTAGCAACTCCATTGGCTTCTCTATATGTGTGGGATATGGTCACTTTTTCAAACTTTAGAATTAAAGCTTTAATTTCCATCACCTTAGTCTCAATAGACCATGAACTTGAGTTTTTGTTATTTAGGATGTTTACAATGTTCAACGAGTCACCTTCCAACCATAATTTGGAAAATCCCAATTCAACATCTAGTCTAATAGTATATAGAGCTACAATAGCTTCAGCAATATGACTATTCGACTTACCAATTGGGATAGAAATGGCATCAACTACATTTCCCATATGATCTCTTAGAATTCCTCTAGATCTCACTCTTCCCAGATTCCCTTTAGCTGCCCCATCAAAATTTCCTTTGATCCATCCTTTAGCGGGGACATTCCATTTCACATTCAATCTTGGATTATCAATTTTTAGATTAGGCCTTTCAGATCTTAAGGGGTTATCAAATTGAAAAGTTTGATCAAAATCCCTCTGTGATTTAAAATTATCCTTTATAGCTCTAATAATATACCATGTTAAAATTACACATTTTTGTGATTTTAGGTAGCTCAACAATTACATGTTTATTTCCATCCTCTCTCATATTCAATCTCACTATGGGCACACAAAGGTTTATTTCAATATAAAATTATTATCTAGTTTTAAAGTGCATGAATCTTAGACCCCATGATATGTAAGTTATTTTTCATATCCATCAAGTGTAATCTCTCTAGTGATAGTCATTTTTATCACCCATGTTTGGTTATTACAAATCCATATGGATGAGGACTACATAAATCCATAAAAAAAAAATCTAGATAATTTATAAAAAAGTCAATGATAAAAATACAAACATAAATATTCAAAATTTAAAATTGCACCAAAAGACATAATTATTGTTACGCACATATCTTATCTTAGTTGAAGATAAAACTCCATAGTTGTCCTCATGTTAGATTTGAGGTCTATTGGGGTGTGATAGTGTAGTAGACTAGGGTAGGAGGTTTTTTTTTTTTTTTTTTTTTTTTAAATTTTTAATTTTTTTAATTTTTTTTTTTTTTTTGTGTGTAGTTCCACCCACTTTCTCATTCAAGTACTTAATCTTCATAATATACCAATGACTCTTTAATGGGTCATGTTGAATATGGGGTAATTTTTGGGAAGGTAGGTCCATTTTAATTTTATTTCATATATATCCTTCATGGGATGGTATTTATAATTCAATCATTAAACTAAATTTACATAGGTAGGGTGAGTTATATAGTGTCCTTAATGTCAAAATACTCTCTATTTTTTTGACTTTATTTGAGTGTCATATTTATAGTAAATATTTAATTTCCACCTTGGTGCCACCTTCATTTACACCACTACCCTTTCAATTTCTCCACTAAAAAGGAAAGTTTGTTTCTTAATATTTTCTGAATTTCTATACTTCTTATTCTTCATGTCTTTTAGACATGCTTGGAATATGAGTATTTTATTTTATCCATCATTAGATTAGAAGCTATATCTTAGCATTTTTATTATATAATCTCTTATGTATTATATTATATTTATAGGATATTATTGGTTATGTTTATAATGTGAGATTATCTATTTCATAGTTATAAAGGTCTATTCTGTCTTATTTGTTTTTATTTTTATCCACATTTATCCATCTTTTTTTAGTATGAATTTTTACATCTCTCATTGATTTTGTTATTCTTAATAATTTTTTCTTTTTCCTTAATTTTTTTAGTATGGATTATAACTTATAATACATTGATGTTTATTATACATGAAAAAATTAAGATATATCTACAACTTATCATACATATTAAATCCAAGCTAAGATAAGGTAATCAACAAACATCTATTCTGATACTTTATATATCAAGAGCATGACCAAATTAGATTTTTTAAACTCAATTAAGGTGGAACATATCACACAACACTAAAGGAGAGGGTTCCAAATCCTGTAAGAAATTAATATTATAAAATATCCCTAGTTATGTAATATAATACATAAATTGAAATATACTCTAGTGTTATCAAATCTTATAACACAAAGGGGGATGGTTTGAAAAAATTAAAATAACAAGTGATTATGGTAGGCAGATGGGGACCTAGATCACCTAACGTGAAAAATAAAAATCCTATAAAACCCTATAGTTACACTAAATTTATGTGTAAATGTAATCTAAGTAAGGATTTATAAATTAAAACCTATTTCTCTTTGTAATATCTATCTATGAAATGTGTAGATAATATTTATAAGTTATATAGTACCTCAATCTAATATACTTATAAAATATATTTCATGGATGTAAATTCATCTTATATACCTTCCCAGTGATGAAAGGATCACATAAACTATCTATCTACACTTATTTATTATCTCTTAGTCTGATCAATGTAATAACTAAGATATTTAATTATGCTTATGATGTTATAAATGTGATCATCATTTTCCTCTACAAATTATAGACTTGTGCCTATTTTACAACTACCTAGACACTTGTGTCTTAGTTATATGCCTATGTCAACATAATTCCTAACCCAACTCAAGTATCAAATTATCCAAACTTATCCAATTTGAAAATGAAATGTATTTATATGTTCAACCTAAGTTTTTTAATGTGAGATATTCGATAAAAGGATTGTTTCCAAATTCAATCCTCACCTAGAAACTTCTTACCTACTCAAAAGGAAAATTACCAAAAGGTATTCAATCAATAACCAAATCAATCAAAACATCCATATTTTCTCCTATTTATATATCAACCATAGGGACAACACATATACAAGTTTAAAGTATTGAAGGAGAATTTAATGAGCCACATTTTAAAAATTAAAATATAGGTCACTCTATGTACTTTCTTAGCACATGTTTCATAACACACACAAGCCAGAAAATAAGGGGATAACTACATAATTCTAATGCCCTCTTTAGACTAGTGTCTATGTAGTTAGTACTCATTGACATAAGGGTCTTTAGGGAAACTCAACACCTTGTGCCCACTAACCCATTTTTTCCACATCCACTATGAAGATGAAGAACTAGGGTTTTTCTATTTGAAAAGGAGTGATATTCAATGACCCAAATATTAATGAATCAAAGTGAAGGTGACATAGAATTTAAAGGCATATAGGTAGTCACATCTAGTCTTAGTAGGTATTATGTAATTTTCAACTACATCTAAGTCAAATAAAAATGTCAATATAACCATCCTAGGTTAATGAAAATCTCCACAACTTTAAAGGTACAATTTATAGAATCATGTGATTGATATAAAATTTAGATATACTCTACTTTTTTATGTTCTAGATCCAAATATATATTAGCATTAAAACTAGGTAAGAATAATTTTTTCATTATCATTATAAATCTATCATAGTTATAATTTATGTTTTAGCATATCTTATTATAATAAATTTAGTATATGTTTATCTAATTTTTGAAATTAATTGGCCTAATTTCAAGATAGCCTACCATATTTGTGCCATAGTTTATATCTAACCCCTTTAACCTTGGATTACCCAATCTCAATTTTAGGGATAAATATTTGGTAAACCCAACCTCTAGTCCCAAAAACCATATTTATTGATCTAGTGTTTCCTAATTATTTATTTTTGATTTAATAAGATAAAAAATATATTTAATTTCATATAAATATGTTCAATATGTATGCATGTGTAGCTCATTTTATGTTATAATTTGTAATTGTAGTGATAATTTGTTATTTTAATAGGCTAATTAAAGGTTTCCTCTAAAGAAATAAGTATAAGTGTCATTATAATGAGAGGGTTTAAAAACACAATTAGTATTTAATCCCTCTATACAAATCTTATAGAAATAATATTGAGCCTCTTCCTCCCGACCTTAAGGTGGGTAATAACCACCATCCTTCTAACTAGGTCCATCCTATCACTCCATCAAGAGGTAAGGTAGATGGTGTATATATACATGTTAAATCTAAAGTACCTAAGTTTTTTATTTTGAATCCTTAAACTATCAGATAATATTGATGATAAAGTCAATAAAAGGGTGTAAAATTAATTTTAATTTAAAGATCACATTATTAGAAAATCAGATTACATATCCAAAGAATCCAACACATGGTAGTGTTAATCATGTTTTTCATCCTAATCTAGAAATGTTGTGTTAAACAATTTTCACATCCAAATGAAAAGCTACAAAAAAATAAATCTAAAATAAGGGATTCAAAAATTGACCAAAAGGCTAATAAGAGTCAAAGTGAAATCCTAAGAGAAATAATTTGAGACCAAGTGATCAAATTACCTCCTCTACATCCTATAAGGAGATATAGATACTATTATTCATATAATATAATGCATGGGAATCATAAAAAATATATTTTTTGTATTAAATACCAAATTAAAAAGTCACAAAGATAGTGTTTATCATATCATTGATACATCAACCAAGTAAACTACTCACATTATGAGTACCTCTCCTAAAGCAAATGTGTTAAAATAGAAAATATGGTTCCCAAAAGACAATTAAAATTAGATAAGGGTTAACAAAACAAATAAATAGATAAAATATCATCACCGAAGGCTCCAAATATTCTAAATAATGCATAGTTACCAAATGAACTAATGATAATCAAACCACCAAAAACTAAACCATGTGAGATCCCTTTGTTGGTCAATACCAAACAAAAAAGTGCATAATTCAAAATGATTATGATAGTGGTGGTACTATTCCTAATATCAATATGGTAGATGAATTGTTTATCAAAATGCATTTTGATCCACTTGATACAATATCATATGATTTATTAATACCTATAGGACCTGGTACATATCGATTGAATCCATCTCTAGAAAGTACAAAACCAAATACATATAAAAGCAAGGTAAACCATATAAATTAGGATGTTTATAAATTATTAACATTTAAAGTACACATGGATACAAGTAATGATATTTTAGTAAAGGTAGAGGAGATATAAAACACTCAAAAATAGAAACCAAAGGCATATTAGAATAGCATTCTGTTAAATCTAGCCTCACTAGAGAGTAATAAGAATAGTATATTAATCACTACTACCATTGATACAAGAACATGATACACTTTTTGATTCTTCTATACACACATATCAAACATTTTAAGATAATTTATAAAATTAGTACTAATAAAATATTCTCATCCTCCTATTGAAATCATTTAGTTGCTTATATAATCTAAAAATATTACTAAAATGCCAAAAAAATCATAAAAATCCAAAAACCCAATTTTTTTTTAGCATTTACATGTTCTACTACCTCCTTGACATGTATTTTATTAGTTCCATGTTGGTATATAGCATGTACATATTTTATAAATATGCATGTTTCACACATCATTTGAGTGTGATTTAGAGTACATAGATACATGATCTATGCACTTTCAAATGTTAGCCTTTCCTACTAATCATGTCATATGTATGTTGGGGTCATATGCTTCTTTGATCATGATAGATTCAATTTATATCATTTTATGATCACTTAAATTATCATGTTTGAGATTACATACTTATGCATAGCTTTATCCATGCTTAAATACTTCAAAATGTACTTGATATGTTATGTGCTTAACATGTTTTTCTAACACATATATCCAATGACTAGTATGATATGTTTGTACTGGTTGTTTATAATTTTCATTTATGCACTTCCTTAAGTGTCTTGTTTTTATTTTTTGATAATTTGAATATTTTCCATTGTTTATGGGCCCCATCCTTTTATTTTCTTATTTGACAATTGAATATGTCACTAATTATTGCATGTTGACATTTGAATATGTCATTCCTTTCTTTGTGAATATTTGAATAATTCATATCCCTTAGATTGTGTGGCATTTGAACATGCCCCTTTTTTGTGATCTTATTAGACTATTATATTTTTATTTTATTCTAATTAATCTTGTGTATGTGTTTTATTTCTTTTTGAGCTTGTATTATTACTATCCAGACATTGCCATGATCTTCATCATTCATCTTAGGACTTGATGTGATAATGTTTTGGCACTTCAATTATATATATACCTTGACATGTTCCTTTTATATGATACGTGGTTCATACAAAAATTATATAGTTATACTATCCTTTTGTGGTAAGGTGACTACTAGTTTCTACTTCTTGTCACCTCAAAATATGGGAATATTAGTGGGGGAATGTCATAGAGACATGGATTTTATAATTTTCATAGTTATTAGTTTCAAATATACATAGCGGGGGAATTTTTTTGAATCATGTTTTAAAAACTTACACAAATTCTTAGTTTTAGATATGTAGTGGTGGCATGTTTTAGAAACATGTTCTCCACACATGTGCTAGTTTTTAGATATACAATGAGGGAATGTTATGGAAACATGTTATCCATAATTGAAACATTTTTAAATTTAGACTATAGTGGGGACATGTTTTGGAAACATGTTATCCACATTTACATAGTTTTCAAATTGGCCAAATTGCATAGTTATATGATTAAGATACACACTTTTGGTGTAATTTTATACATTACTACCATTTATATACATATTTTAAACATGAGACATATATATGATGTATATGTTATGAAATGTTCACTTATAATTTCAAAATCAAATTAGTTTTAAATTTAAAATTCTTCTATAGATTGTCATTACCCACCAAGTTGTACTTTTATGGATTGTACTAATTCAATATACTATAGTAGTTGGTTCATGCTTGGTATGGTTGAGGTGATTAAATTATTCAATATTTACAATTTTATATGTTGGAATTGATTACAACATCTAAAATCACTATATTTATAATTTGAGTTTACTTGGTTCACTCACACTCATTAGGTTATAAGAATTATTGGGTTGCATGGTTGATCTAGTCTTAACCACTGGGTGGAAAATCACCTTTTCTCCAAAGTTGGGGGCATGTGTCCTCATATATATATATATATATATATATATATATAGACCTACAAATAAGAGCATTTTATAGTATA
>JARHVA010001285.1:1220000-1305000 GCA_037957365.1 Torreya grandis | reverse complement strand
AGATGATCCTAAGGTTTGTATAAAATTTTTTCTATGGTAAAATATTATTTATAAAATATTTGATTTGTTTTAGTATTTAATTCTCACAATATTTCATAAATTAAATCTATTTAAAGGTTTAAATATATAGTAGTTTGGTTTCCAGTTACCCTAGCTTCAATGGTAGAATTCAACAACCAATTTGATGAAATCAATAAGAGATAATTGAAATATTTTATTTACAAACATTTATATATGAAATATGACCTTATCAACATTATCTATGAAGAACTTAAAAAATCAAATAATGGTCAATCTTATACTGCCCCAAATAACAATAATGTTACACCTATTTTTTGGCCAAATCAATTAGTACAATAACCAATTTTAAATCAATAACATTCAATGGAAGATAAAACTCCTATGTCTAGTTCTTCCTCTTTATATGTATAATCCCTTATGTATGAGGTTCATTCTCTATAGGCTAAGGTGTTACATTTTGTGTAGTGAGCCACTAGGCCATCACATGCCTTGGATTCTCATGTTATTTTCCATACACCTTTGGCACATTAAATAATCATAACTCTTTTTCCATCTAGATTTGTATAACCTAAATTTATATTGTATGATTCTAAGGGTGACCTAGAGCACCATCCCAAAGCTTTACATACACCATGTTTAGACTATGTGTCTAATGATTGGCTCACTAACTTGTTTCCATGTAGTCTAAAGGTTTATGTATTATATTGGTTATATGATCTACCAAATCAGTCTCTCACTACATTCAATCCATTGGTATATATGTTTTTACCACACTTTTTAATAAACATTAGTGATAATATCTCATAGCCAAGTAGCACAACTAAATCAAAAGTCTAGTTAGCCTATTACGGAATATGTCTTGTGATATAAGACTATATTGGCTAAGTTGATTATCCTCAAGGTAGATAGAGGTATATAAGACATTTAAATAGATAATATTACCAACATTACATGAAGTTATCTTGTTCAATAAGTTTCCAACCTTAGATTTATGTCACATAGTGAAATAAAGATAAATTAAGCTTCTCTCTATGGGTAAACTAAAATATACAAGTGGGTCAAAATCAACTACTAAGAATTCTAGTAAGCCTTCATACAAGGTAAGGGCCACTAAAAATAAGAGTGATCCAAAGGCCATTATTCATGTAACTTCAGAGCCATCTCCTTGCATATTTTATCATCTCCTCCATAAAGAGTTTTCACCAACCTTATAGAATTGTCAACACATGTTTTAAAATAGCTCTTGGAATGCAATGCCATATCTCTCCTTCCCATCAAAGAGGTTGATACAAACATGCATCTTCTAAAAATATATGATTCTAATGTATTCTATGAATATCATAGGTAACTAGACCATACAAAAAACTAATAAATTAAATTAAAACATATGATATAATATTTAATAGAGGTTAACATAATTTTTGTGGTTACACCCATAGAGTCACCCAAAGTTAAACAAATTGAAGCTTAGGCATTGAAAATATTATTAGATCCATTTCCAAATCATAAAAAAAATGAGGTAGGGGACCTTCAAGTGTTCACTATATGTATCAAAAACATATACCGCCAATATTATATCACACTAATATAGAGGATATACACCCTCTACATAATATTATCAGTGTGTACCATACTACAATACTATATGGACCACTCATCACTTTATCAGAGTAGTAGATTATTGATGATGATTCATATTTATAAGCACACTTTATATGAGCCTACATATATCATCATATTATTTAGTGTGTTATAGTTGACAATGAGTCAAGTATTAACATGTGCACTATCACACTTCTAAAAAATGTAGGCTATTTTTAAGAGGATATTTCTCCTATAAACACAATTATTTATGGTTTTAGTGGCCATGTTTAGATCTTCATTAGGAGAGTGTACCTCTACTATAGGTTAAACTAGCACATGTGGCCACTAGATTTTTAGTAGTACCTAGTGTAGGCACATATGACATGTTATTAATTAGGCCATCTAATCATGATCCATCCAATCCATTATGCACTAATGCCTTAAATATATACATGAAAATTAGGTGATCATAATTGACTGTCTTTCATATGAGTATCCTTTACCTATCCCATGGGTAGTTACACTATAGTTACCAATTACATATTAATTACTAATTATAAATCTAACTAGAATTCCTATTAGTACACCATAGAGTTTAGTGGAGCCACTACTGCAAGTGAGGTCTACTCCTACAGTGTTGTCACATATGCATAATTTCCTATGGAGACCATTATTAGATACACCCCTACATCATAGATAAGTTTTAGATTTTAGAGGGCCTCCCTCTACTCATTTTCTTCTAAGATTAGTTTTATTGAGTTTTTGGGCTTCTTAGCACATATCATTTATACTTTTACTAGATGGGTCCCTAAGACCCCTATAGTTCACACAACACCATATTTAGTTTAATGGATTCCTATCACCAATTCATAGGTGGTGATAGCTATATATCACTTAGTACAATAGGTTTTAGAACCAAAATTACCTTTTCATATGACACACATGATCATTATTCCTTTATTTGAAACATGCCACATTAATAATGAGTCTCTCATGAGACTCATCGATTAGTATTTTTATTCCCTTGTACATACTTTCCTTATTACTTAATTATTGTATATAGTTTAACTTTCATCTTTATTTTATATGTCTTATATCCAAAAAATATAAAAATAGTATAATATTTCAAAAACATAAAAGCATTCAAATATTTACTCATAAATAATACATACAAAGCTCTGAATGCTCTAAATTCTCTCTCACCTTTTTTGTTTTTGAA
Organism: Torreya grandis; assembly: GCA_037957365.1. Classification (NCBI taxonomy): domain Eukaryota; kingdom Viridiplantae; phylum Streptophyta; class Pinopsida; order Cupressales; family Taxaceae; genus Torreya; species Torreya grandis. Next base: position 1,302,176 of record JARHVA010001285.1, on the reverse strand, counting down.
TTATACCATGGTTTTGGGGGACTCAAGGGTACCCCCTAGTTCCTCTTACCCTTTCCCACTGGTATGGGCTAGCCATGAGAATATCTTAGGCGACCATTCCAATCCCATGACTCATGGTAATGCTTTGGTTCTTGATGCATGGAAGAATATCCTCTTGTCAGATAAGAACTATGTGAAATAAAAGGTTGTCCCTCTATAGTTGGAGATGGAGGATGGTTCAGATCTTAAGCTCCCTGATCCCATGGTGGAAAGGATCATATCTTTTATGGATCACACTTTAGAGGGTAAATTATTTGACATCCAACCAAATATTGATATGGTTAGGAGATGGGTAAATACTAAATGGAAGGTAAAAAGAAGTGTATTGATCAATGCTATGGCAAAGGGAATGTTCTTTTTTTAATTTCTCAGCAAGTGAATACCTTATCCAAGTTCTCACAAGGGGACCATGGGTCTATGGTATGCATAATCTCTCACTAAGTAAATATAAATTAGGGTTTGATGTAGTGGTGGATTTCAATAAAATGGTACTAGTTTGGGTAAGACTTCTAGGTATACCATTGGAATATTGGAATGAGGAAATGATTTCCTAGATAGAAAATACTTTTTATCACTTCATCACATCAGATATAACTACTAAGAACAAAATCTGGTTAGTTTTTCTTGCTACTATGTTAGTGTGGACATAAATAAAACTTTGCCTAATTCTATTTTACTGAGTCAAAGTTTGGTCGATGGACTAAAGCCATTTAGTATGAGAATGCCATGGTATTTTTTTAAAACTATAATAGGAAAGGGCACCTCATCACATAATTTAGAGTTAAAAATAATAATTCCATTGTGTTGGAGGATACTCCGACTAGGGAAGAGGAGGATTATCCATTCAAAGAGTATATTCTAAATATTATTAGTTCCTCCCAAAATAAGGAGAATAAGGAGGATATAATATAGAAAGAAAACATAAGTATGACTATTGAAAAGGAAAAAGAGGTTAATATACCCATCTTAAGGGATGAAGCCCTTATGAATCAAAATATTTAGATAGGCATGAACAAATAATAGACTAACCAGACTACACAACTCCTAGAGGAAGGAGAAATACAATAGGTGGATAATGCTAGTGTTGATCTCATCTTAGAGAATTATAAGCTATTGAATGAAGTTAATTGAAGTCAACAATTATTTAAAAATATATGAATTTAGGTCAAAGAGAGAGGTACTGGGAATAAACAAGGATTCCCCTCTCTAGTAAACAAATCACTAAATCTAACACTGAGAGTGGGATCAAGTAAAAATGAAAAGGATTTAGATTCATAGGGTTATAATACTACCAATAAGAAAGGTAAAATCTAGGGAAGGAAAATATCTAATGTGGGTTTTGATTCCAAAATAGGAAGATCCACCCAAATAGAAACAAGATAGAAGGCTATTAATAAGGACATTGCCATGGGTAGATAGAGGATCCTAGAGATTGGCTCTAAGAAAGTTCAATGAAAATGAAGATCCTATTCTAGAACATTAGAGGGCTTAGTATCCATCATAAGTAGTTAACTATCAAGAACTACATTTTTTTATAATAAAATTGATATTATTTTACTTTAGGAAGTCAAAATGAACACTAAAGGTTTTAACCTGGTTGCTAAAGAAATATAGCCTAACATAGATTTTTATATTGGTGATGTTGTTGGCGCTTCTAGAGGTATTATCACCATGTGGACCAATAATCTTATGAAGGAAAGTCTTATACATAAATATAAGAATAGTTTGAATGTTAGGATGGTCAGTCAAAGCATGTCATGGAACTTAGTGAACATAAATTTCCCTAACCAAAGAAACACTAGAAAGGAGTTATGAGATTCCCTTTCCACTTACATAGAAAGTAACAAGGAGGACTGTTACATTCTTGCTAGTGACTTTAACACTCCTCTCTACCCTTCAAAAATGAAGGGTGGTATACTAGACTACTCTTATAACATGACTTACTTAGCTAAGTTTCTCGATAACATGGGGATAATGGATCTTGATCTTCATGGTCAATGTTTCACATGTTCCAACCATTGGAGAGGTGAGAATCTAATTTAAGTCAAATTAGATAAGATGTCAGTTTCCTCTGATTGGGATTATATTAGTATTTATCTTTTGGAAGCTCTACCTAGGATGACCTTTGAATATAAACCCCTACTTTTATCTTGGAAATACAAGGCTTTTAATGGCTCTTTTCCCATTAGATTTAAGTGTATGTAGACTCATCACCCAAGATTTAGAGATCATTTGGCCAAATGGTGGAATACAGTTTAAGGATCCCCCATTTTTATATTGTCCTATAACTTAAATTTAGTTAAAAATAAAGTTAAAAGTTAGAACATATTTAATTTAAATAATATTTTAGAAAACAAAAGGAACTCTACTGATCTTACTAATATTTAGTTAAAAATGGTCAATAGAGAAATCTTTGAAAATATGATACTACTAGAGGATTCTCTAAAGAAGGAATGGAGGGAGTTACATCAAAAGGAGGAAATTTTTTGAAGAAAAAATATAGAGTGCAATAGATTAGAGAAGAAGACAAGAATATAAACTTCTTCCATCAATCTAATATGAAGCATAGGAAGAGGAACACCATAAATGCGTTAAAAGATGAAAATGGATCCTTGGTTCAGTTGGATAATCATATAAGATAGGTGGTAGTAAATTAATTTCAAAGGTTCTTGGTTGTTTAGAATAGAAGGGAAAATCAAGAGTTCATTGATACCATACCCACCTCCCTTAATGATGAATATAATAAAATCCTTACAAAACCTATGCCTGAAGAGGAAGTTAAATCTTGCCTCTTTATGATGAGTGTTCTCAAGGCCCCAGGGCTGGATGGTTTTCTACTGGCCTTTTTCCAAGTTTATTGGGAGATCATGGGGTAGGATGTCACTAAGGTAGCTTCTAATTTATTCAAATATGTAAAATTATTGAAACAAATCAATCACACTTTTATAGTGCTTGTCTCAAAGAAATTGGATCCTATATAAATGGGGGACTTTAAGCTCATTAGTCTATGTAACACTTGTCTATAATATTTTTTCTAATGTTTTGATTTGTAAACTTCAGTTGATTCTAGATTGTCTTATTAGTAATAGTTAAAATGATTTTGTATTGGTAGACAAATCTTATATGATGATATATCCACTCATGAATACATTCATTATATGGAGAAAAATAACTCCCTCAGAATGGCTCTCAAACTTGACATCTCCATGGCTTACAACAGAGTGAATTAGAACTTCCTCTTTAATATCCTTGAGAAAATGAGATTATAGGATAAATAAATGTAGCTCATCAAAACCTAGTCACTATCGTAAAGTACTTTGTGCTTGTTAATGGGGTCTCCAAGGGTTTTTTCTCTGTTTTTAGGGGTCTCAAGTAAGGTGACCCATTATCCCCTTATCTATTCATTCTCATGGCTGAGGTTCCTAGAAAAAATTTCAAAAAATTATTGGAGCCTTAGGAAATCAAAGGCATAAAACTTACTTCAACAATGGATCCAACCATCATTTAATAATTTGTTGATGACAATATAATTTTTTAAGATTCTTCAGTGGTGGAAACCAAGATATGGATGAAGGTTTTAAATAATTACAAGGAGGCCTCTGGATAATGTATCAATTATGAAAAGAGCATGGTCTATTTTTTCAACACCTATTTAGACCTTCAATAAAAAAACATGAGGATTATTTATTGTTCTTGTGGTGAAACCTAGTTACTTACCTTATCCTACCCCTTATTTTTAAAGGTGTTCCCCCTACATATTAGAATTCAATCCTTGAAAAAATACAAAAGAAGTTGGCTGGTTGGAAAGGAAAGATTTTGAGCCAAGGGGGGAATTTTAAAAAATTGAAGGTGTCCCTACAGGGAATTCCTATTTACTTCCTCTCTCTCTTCAAAATCCCCAAATATGTTGTAGATAAATTCAACAAAAATTGTAAAAACTTCCTATGGATGGGAGTGGAAGAGAGAAGAAGAATTGAACTTGTTTTGTTGGGATAAAGTTTGTAGTTCCAAGTTACAAGGAGGTTTGGTATCATAAAAATCCACATGAAAAAAAAATCCCTTATATCTAAAATTGGTTGGAATTTCATTAGTAATAGAAAGGATTGGGGTAGCATCATAAAATTCAAGTAATTACCGAATAATAATCATGATTGTTTTCTTCATATAAATGGTATCCCTAGAGAATTTGTGGTATGGAACAATGTTATTAAAAGAAAATATCTTCTACAAAAGGTCATAAAATGGAAAATGGGGGATGGTATAAATATAAAATTTTGGGAGGATTGCTAGCTAAAGGACACCCATTTACATGAAATACAAAATTTTCTTAGACTTACTGATAGAGCCATTGCTTACTTTGGGAGATTAGTAATGGATTATATTTTTCCTAGTAATGGAGACTGGAAACAACTATATGACTATTGTTAGAACTAGAAAAATCTAAATCCAATTACTGAGGAGGTTTATCTCCTTCTTAAAAAATGCATAACACTTATATTCATAAGGGATAAACTATTGTGAGCTCAAGACAAAATGTGTGTTTTTACGGTCAAGATGGCTTATAACCTAATCCTTGATTCAAATGAGGATCTTAACTATTGGAGAAGGGTATGGAAACATAATATTATTCTCAAAATTAATAACTTTTGGTGGTTGGCTACCCATAATAAGATCCTTACTATGGACAATCTCTGATCCAGAGGTTTTCAAATCCCCAACCATTTTACACTATGCAAGAAAGAGGAGGAATCAGTCTCCCATATCCTATTTCATTTTGAATACTCTTGGGAAGTTTGGAGTCTAACCTTGCATAAACTTTAAGTCTCATGGATCTTGAATCAAGATCTCCTTGATATCATTAGAGGGTAAGTACCTGCTTTCATCCACCCTTCTTGAAAAGAGATATGGGCTCATATTCCACCCATATTAACTGGGGAAATATAGAAGGAATGCAATAAAAAAATATTAAAAGATAATGCTAAAGACCCCAAGGGTATATTCAAAAAGTTTACAAAATTACTACAAGAAAATATCTCTTGCATCACTTTGAAATCTGTTGAATTTACCTTTAACAAAAAGGAAGAAAGTATCATTAATAAATGGTGTATCCGAGCCCATATTTTTAGAAATAATAATTATAAAAGGATTTCTTGAGATTTTACCAAATGGGATCCCTGCTTCATTGGTTGGGTGAAGCTTAATTTTGATGGGGTTGATAAAGGTAACATAGATCTAGAAAATGGAGTGGGGATGATGAGATCGGATAAGGGAGAGCTTGTTGCAACCTTTGCTAGTGGGTTGGGAGAAAACTACTATAATGGTGTGAAAGCTTGGGCCTTCCTTTTGGGTATCAAGGTGGTTATTTCCATTGTAATAAAAAAAACCTTAACATAAGGAAACTCCAAACTTATCATTGATGTAGTTAGAGATAAAGCTAGAGTGGGATGGAGGTTGGAGGACATCATTCAAAACATAAAGCATCTCCTTCTTAGTTTTGAAGAGTTTAAAGTCAGGCATATCTATAGAGATGGAAATTAGGTGGTGGATGTAATGGCCAAATTGGGATTAAATCTCTTCCAAGTCTTCCCACTAATGTTAGAGATCTCCTCTTGGAAGCCTAACCTTCTTGACATAATGGCCTACATTAACTATTAGAGATTAGATTATATCTTAATTTATATTCATTTTGGTAGACCCATGTTGGATATTGGTTACATTAATGGAAATAAATGTGAATAAATTAATGTTTGGAATATGATGTATCAACTCACTTTAAGTTAAGAGTATTTCCACCTTAATGAAAATCAATATCACATGAGGCAGATTCAATCCCTAATGATGTTATCTCACATAGGAAATCCTTACAAGCCTCCTTATATGTGTAATCACTACTTTATTAACTTGTATGATTTGAAGGAATGGGTTTGGGATTCAAGTCATCTTAAGGGATAGTTACCTAATGATAACTATGCCATTTCTTTTAGACTCTTTGACTCAAAAATGTTTAATCCTCGGTGGCTGATATTGGTCATAACTAAGTCTACTAACAATTATGAGAAGCTTTTAGTCATGGGAGGTGACAAGGTCAGAATGGATCCTTTATCCTATGATGATACCAAAGAAGTTTCCATGCTTTGGAGTATCTATTATGAAGGAGGAATTTCACCTTTCTTGAAATTTCTCAATGGGTATGATGAGAATCTCTTAGCTTAGTTTACCTTGAGTTAGGATATGAACTAAAAAATTTTGGTTGGTGGTATTCAACTTGAAATTATTTAATAATATATTATGAAGGCCATGAGTTTCCATTATGAGCAAACAATATTTAAGATAATCACCAAAGTCCAAGACCCAGAGGGTATGAAAAGATTATTTAGAGAAGGTGAGTCTTCAATGAAACTACAAGGAGGTTTTGATAGGGAAAGTCTAGTAAATCCTTGGGATAAGATATTTTTTAATATCATGAATTATTTCACCCTTGAAGCTCATTTTAAGTGGTTTTATCATAACCATTTTTCTCTTCTAAATAACATTCATCATAAACTGCTTATAAACTTTATTTTCTTCATTTTGTCATCCTTTGAGACCTCTATCAATAATATTAAAAATGTTATTGATAACATCCTAGCTACATCTACCATTCCACTCCACCAAGGTCTTATATTCCAAATTTATCACTTTTACTTTACATTATGTCTATCTAAAACTTTAAAGGCTCTCGTGATTGAAGAAACCTATGAAAGTGAATTGGATGACCATATCCCATTGAGAGTAAAATTTGGTTCTATAGGACTGTAAGGTCCCCTTTCAAAGTCTAAGTAAATTTTCACCCCTTCCCTCAACTCCCCCTCAAGAAAGCTTTATTTTCCCCTCTCTTGATGGGATCTATTTGTCTATCTCTAGAAATTACAAAATCTAGACCCCCCAATCTTTCTCAATCCATGGTTGTAGAAGGGATGTGTGAGCTAAAGACTAGTCCTTATATCTCTAGTAATAAGAAGATGAAAGTTCTCCCTTAGGATGTTTCCAAGGATAAAAATTTGGGCAAGAAAAATCCTAAAAAGTTTGTGGGTGAAAAGCATCTGAGTTTGACTATAGAAAAAGAGCCTTTGGAGGCCTAAGTGCAAGGGGATGTGAAAGTGGATGAAGCATCTAGAATTAAAACTCAAAGTTTCTCTATTAAAAAACCAAATATCAGGAGGTCTAGTAGAATAGCATTGGGTAAAACCCCTTTAGTGAAAATTGTTGATTATCCCTTTACATCATATTTGGTGGAGGAAGTAGGTTTTTTAAAAGTCAAGCCTAGTTCAAACTAGTGGATTGATAAAGAGGGGACCAATCTTTTTTGAGGAGTTGAATAACTCCATATATGAGTCAATAAATGAGGACTCCAAGGACACTTGTGATGATGGTAATCAGATTAAAATGGAGTTGGAATAATTAAAAAATGGTTTACACTCACTTTAGAACAAAATTAAAGTGCTAACAACTATTTGCCTAAAAGTTGTACATCGAGTTGTTTCTTCTCTGATGATTCTACAAGATGCTCCAAATAGAGATAAGGATATTGAATGAAAAGTTAATAACAAGGAGGACCTCCTTGGTTTCATTAAATATGACTATAAATATTTCATTAACAAATAGTGATTCTACTATGGTTGCTTTCTAGTTTATTTCTAGTTTGCTATTTGATTGTCATTTGTTTGTTGTTTGTCTGCTGTTAGTGGCCTTTGGCATGTTCTACTGCCCCTTGGGATTTTTTATAATTGGGTTCTACACCATTTTTTAAGACTTATCTTATCAAAAACATAATATTATAGATTGTAATCATTGTCATGTTGACATATCTTATATTTTCCAGATGCTGCATATTCTAGCTATCTTATTATAGTCATTTTTATCATACATAGATGCTTCACTTATCTATACCAATTGATTTTAGATTCCTTATATGACTTATGTCCACTACACTATCTATATATTCATTATACATAGTTTTAATTACCATTTTACATATTTATAAACTCTACATCATAGTTTTATCATTGTTATATATTGATATTTATCATGATACACTTAATCAAATTTTTATTAGCTACTACTACTTTAAACTCAACATATATACATCTTGGGTATTACACATATTTATATTACATGTTTATATATAATTTAATTAATATATTTCCTTGTTTATACTTAATTGTGTATTTATGCTTCTTTTATTCAAGGTTATTTGAATATGGCATTGCTCTATGGATCTATGCCACTTCTTTTCATAGTATGTATACTTTGGACATGTGCCCATGTCCTTGTGTGTGATTTATTGATTGTGTATGTGGACATTTAAACATGTCATTATATGTGGATATAAGATAACTTGTTTTTTTTTGTATGTATACATTTAAACATGTCCTTATATGTCTTGCTTTCTTAGATTTAGTGACATGTGCCCATGTCTATTTTATTGTGTCCCCTTGGCTTACTTTTTGTACCTATTGTGTTTTATATGTATGATTTCTTGTATGTGTGATGTCCATGATTCTTTTATCTTTCTTGTTACACACTTTAGTTTTATATGCCATGAGATACCTCATGCATCTCCCCTTCCTAATTCGGTAATGTGATGGACATCATGCCATATTTCCCTAGGTAGGTACTTGATTATTACTCAAATTTGTTGTTCACATACATTTTTATATTTATTTTGATGGACTTGTGATTGATATACATGAAATACATCACACATTACAAACTTATACTCAAATTATCCTACATTTATATGTTATATATGCACATTATATTGTATTATTATGTAGATATCACATATGCTCTAGCCAACACACATTTTATAGAGGTTTTTATTTTGAGGATAGTTTTTCATAGGGTAAATAACTCCCATAAAAAGAGGGGGAATTCATAAGGGTTTTTCATATAGATCAAGCTATCCAAACGCACTTAGAGTATAATTTTCACCATACAAGCTCAGATTAAAAAAATAGACTTAGGTCAACATAGTGGGAAATAGTGATATTGAGATCAGTTATAGTTTCACAAAAATAAGAATAATTCAACATTAACAACCAAATTGGTACACTAGTACCATGTGGAAATAATGTCTAAGATATGGTGTTATTATCCAATAACCTCAATTTTATAAAATTATAGATTGGATAGAAAATTACATAAGTACAGTCTAGGTTTACATAGTTCAGTTATAGATTTACTAATTTTAGTTCTATTTAGCTCAGATTCATAATAGTTTTATTATATTGGGGGATTCATGCATGACATGACCATTCCCATTTTTTGTTCAGATACTGAAATAGAGATTACTACAACTCAGTACATAATCTATATGCTCAAATATCATATTTGGGGGCATATGTGTGGCACATTTTTTTGGATGCTCACTTACACACCAATTGATCAGATGAAATGACAAACTCCATGTCATTATATACATTACATAGATCATACACCATGTTATAGGTTACACACTATATTCATGCCTTACTCCATCTATAATGGTTGGCATTACTTAGTGGCCCAAAGTTGCATAATATACCTGAGTAGACATAAAGTTGACATCTCTATTTATATATATATATATATATATATATATATCTAGTTAGAAATTTTCAGTTACATCATGCAATTTTAGTTTTAGATGGATATAATACACATCATTAGGAAATGATGGATTCATAGTCTAATTGAATTCTTGAGCAACCTACATGAGAGTTTTGGACACACCATCAATCCAATCTAAGCTAATCATAGGTCATGATACACCAAATAAACGTGGGAAATGATGCAGTCAAAACCAGATTGAGTTATTGATCCACCCACACATGATGATTAAACAAGCCATCAGTTCATCCCAATATATTCATTGGTTGATCACTATACACACACATAGGTTTTCACAAGAAATATGCATTGATTTTCATACTTAGTGAGGTGTATTCATTCATTTTATCTATCTTTACCCATGTTTATCTCTTTACTCAATCTTAATTATTTACTCAGTGTTGAATTTTATTTTGATATCTCTTAAGGATTTATATATGCACATTTCACTTATAGGGCACAAAATGGAGCATTCTTCACATACTTAGATCTAGACTAACAAAATTCACCTCTTAGGTAAGTCTAGGTATGTTTTTTTTACATTATATTATTCATTTCACCTTGATGAATTTTTATAATAAAGGTGGGGGGGGAGTCTAATCACTTAAAAATGACACTTGAGTGTTAAAAGTTCTACTTGAGACCACATATACCTATATTAGCCCTAGATCTATCTTAGGGCCTATTTTCACACTTATCTAGCCTTTGTGCTAGCCACATACATCCTCAAACATTCTTAAAGCAGTCATAAACCCTCATTATTACATCTTAGACCTTCATGCTTTAGGTTATGCTACCTAGACACTAGTTATATAATAGGGATAGTAACACCACATGGTGCTAGTGTCCCAATTTTGGTGTTACTATATTTTCCCTCCTTTTTCTTAAAAATTGATGTCTTTTTAATATTAGACCATCTAGGATCAGCCTAGAATTTTTTTAACACCTACATAAACATAAAAATAATATATATACATGTATTTTAACCCTCTAACCAATAGATGGAAATTAGATACAAATTACACATATAAACTTAGAATAATCTATGCATAATTAAGGCTATCAATCCCTCTTTTTATTTAATTTTTCATATAACCATCTACAATATTCCTAAGCTTAGATTAATCATATTTATATTCTCAAGTATATTCAAATAGATTAGGTATGAAATAATACTAGATTCATTTGAACTTACACTAGCACTTGGTTGTAGAAAATTACATCAGGCTTGATCCTTCTTCAAAGTATTGATATGTAGTCAACTATCATCACATTGAGGTGTTGAGGATATCTATCCTACCCCAATAATAGACACACTTTACTAATTTTATCAATTGAATGCTTGAAAAACATGGAGGATTAGGTTTTACTCATAAAATCAATCAAAATAGGTCATCTACAAGGTTTTAGAACTCATGCACATAGGAATAGGATTGACATACCTAGACGTAGGTACATCTAGAAGCTCAGAATAATTTTACATAAAATACACTAGTGCCAAAATAATGACACTAGAACCACATCATAATACTATCCAATTATGGTGATACTATTTGGAAGGCATTTCAATACTTGAATCCTATTTATGGTAATTAACTCAGCATATACCTTAGTTTTCAACCTCTAAATCATTTATCTCAGTCATTTTCTAGCTAAGTTATCATTTACATTATTTATTATTATTTTTAAAAATGTCAATTTAGTTAAATATATAATAGATTAGTGGTTGTATTTATTGCATATTTGTAGCCTTATTTTCTATACCCATCCCTTTAACAACATAATATTTACATTCATGTACATCTTAAAAGGTTAAAACACGTACCATCATGCAAGTGTCCAGTGCCCTAAATTCATCCAATTCAAAAATGAAAATATTATTATGGTTAATTTAAGCTATTTAATGCAATATGTTATCCAGAATTATTATTATTTATACAATATTAATCTTCATTCATTCATCACCTAACAACTTCGTAACTACTCACAAGTCAAATTACCAAAAGGCATTCAATCAAACACTCAAGTGAATAAAGCTTCCCTATATTCTCCTATTTATATATTAGTCATAGGGACAACACATATAAATGTTTGAAGTAATTAAGGATAATTACATTAGGCACATTTTCCAAGTTAAAATCTATGTACTTTCTTATCACATGTTGTATGATACACACAAATGACAACACATATGACATCACTACATAATTATGAGGCCTTCTTCATACTATTTTCTATGTAAGTAATGTTAATTAATAAAGGGGTCTTTGGGTTAGCTCAATATTGTGCTCCCATTAACCCATTTTTTCCACAACCACTATAAAGATGAAGATATAGGGTTTTACTATTTGGAATGGAGTGACATTCCATGACCCAGATCTAAATGCACCAGAGTGAAGGTGACATAGAACCTAGAATCATCCAAGTGGTCACATCTAGTTTCAACACATATTACATATTAGAAAATTATGTCTAAGTTAGATAGAAACATCAATACATAGGATTAATTTATAAAATTTGGCAACTAATCTAGAATTTAGATCCAATCCACTTTATTCATGTTCCATATTTTGATCTCTACTATCATCATAACCAACTAAGTATATTGTTTTCATTATCATTACAATATTTAACATAGTTTTACTGTCTATTTTTAGCATATCTCATCATAATAAATTTAGTATATTTTTATTTGAGTTTTAAAAGTAATTAGTGTGATTTAGATATATCCTACCATTCATATTCCCTAGGCTATATCTATCCTATTTAACCCTATATTCCCCAAACTATATTTTAGGGTTAAACAATAATGAAATAACAAAAGTTAGATATACTTAAATTTTGAAGAACCTATCAAATATCAATATCTCCCTTGGAAAATGGTGTTTTGCAAGAAACTATTATGGCTTTGTAAAGATCACACTATATTTCAAATAATATCTAGGCTAAAAGATTCATACTTGAAACTAATACTTATTACAAGAAAATGTGTATTTCCTCTAAGGTAAACCCTAAGTAATGGCTCCTTTAAATGTAAATGTAGTAGAATTATGAGTTTTAATAATGTGAAAATGAATGTTCCTCTCTAATGTATTGAATTTAATGTTATATTTATAATAGTGGATAAATCCTAACCCTTCAAAAAATTTAGATGACAATTTCATCTCACCATAACCCAATTTTAAAAAGTTATCATTCAGCCTCAAAGTAGGTTGACCTGGGCCAACTTAGTTATGTAATGTGGGTTGTAATGTTTTCAACTAGGTTACCATTGATGAACTATTAGTAAAAATGTGGATTTTATTGGATATGGTATATATAGAGGATAATTCCTATGGATTTGGATAAGTGGGATTTTTAGTGGGTTTAGGTATGTTATAATTAGCCAACAATGTTTAAAAGCACCAATGGTATACCTACCCCTTTCTAGGTGTACCCTTTAAAGCATGCACTTAGAGACATTTAAGCTCAATAGGTTATTAAAATAAAGAAAGCATAAATAAATTATAAGGGTGAAGAAATATCATGTGTATACATATGCCCCACCCAAAGGACACCATGTGTCACAATAGTGTAACATGGGATAGTGCTTTGGGAAAGAACATATCAACATAACAACTGAGCTAATTCAAATGAAGTGCATGCAAATATCATGGACATTTTTTTGGAGGGTACAATACTTATATTTGATAAACCCTATATATATGAGTATAAAAATATAATTAGTGTGTGTGTACATAGTATGATCAAATTAGAAACTAATAAGTCTAAAAAAAACTAAATTAATTAGAAAATTGGCAAACCAGTATTGAAAAGGCTAGGTTAGAACCAAAATACAAAATATGTAAAAAATGATGAAAATGAAAGTAAAAAATACTAAATTATGTGAAAAAACATGTAAAAAATTACTATTAAATAAAATATCAATGTGAGGAAAAATTAAAAAAAGATATGGAAGTAAATGAAATGTAACCTCATGTAAGATAAACATGTCAAATAACACAAAAAGAGAACACAAATGATTGTAACTAAAAATCTAAGACAATCATGTCAAGTTAGACATGAATAAAACATTTAAGAATGTTAAAGTCCTTATGTAAGATAATTCAAGTCCACAAAAATCAAAAAAGAACTTGATTGTAAAATTAATCAAAAGCTCTAAATAATGATAACTCAAATTTAGTGCTTTCTCTAAAATGTGATGTAAGAAAATACAACCACCTAATTAAATTCATAGTAAATGATATGTTGTTTTAAGTAAATGGTAATGTATTGTTTATTAAAATATGGTCCTATCTAAGGTATTACAATGCAACTAAAAATCTAGAAGCCAAAAGGTGTAAGAAGGAAAATGTGATCAAGAATGTGACCAAATACAATCAGTACCCAAAAAATGGATAATGAGATCAATGTGAGGCACAACATGGGTGATGTGAAAATCCTCAACAATAATGAGACACACTAGGAAATTTAATGAGGCTAGAAACTATCAATATCAAGGACCTAAGACACTATATTTAGTGAATGCAAAGATTTTATAGCTAGTGAAGTGCATAGATCATCCCATAAAGGTTATATGTATGAAATTAAAATGAATCCTACCTTCTCAAAATGTGTTCCCCATGCCTCATGACCCCTTATAGAGTCATCATTGTATTGAAAGGATTGGGTACTTATGTGAGAAAGTAGGTGTTACTATAAGTATACGATATAAAGAGACCTACTACCCAGTTTACTAGCCTACCATACCCTAGTGGATCTTATGTCTATCATGAGGATAAATGTGTGGTTTAAAATTCTATTAAGATAGGAGATGTGATAAATATCACATATTTTAATATGATCTAAATTTTAATATTATTTTTTCCTTTTGATTTTTTCCTTTTATTGTAGGATATGTATTTTATCTCTATTGAATTTTATAGTATGATATGTATTTTATCTCTATTAACTTTTCTATTCCTCCTCTATATATATTTGGATAAATAATCATGTGTGAAATATGTGAGAACATAAGAGATCTTACACTTGATCACTAAAGAAAAGGATCTAAATACCATAGTGTCTAAAGACTCCTATACTTTCCTAAAATTAAGTTTATAATTTTAAAACTAACTTATATGTGCCTCAAATGAATGGAAGAAGGGAACTATGGGGATCATGAGAGATATATCTAGGTAATATATGATATAATGATGAATATACTTGTAAATAATCATAAGGAGGTAAAAAAGTAATATGGAAAGGATGGGGCTATGCTATGATAGTCATGTCACTAAAAAAGTTATAATAAACTTTAAGGGACATAACACAAGTGATAATGAAAGTTGCAGTCATCCCATAATAGGGGAAGAGTAAATGGTCATCCTAAAAATAGGGAGAATATAAATTAAGGCCTAAGAATCATAAAGAGACTAAGCAAAAATTGAAAAAATGTGATAAAATGAAAATCAATTAAGAGTCTGAGGGTGCTACTTAGGAACCACAGGGGAAAAAAAGATGAAAATAATGTGATATAAAAAAATCACCAAAAATTGATGTAAGTAAACTGAAATGAAACCAAATAACAATAAAATAAATGATGGTGTAATTAAAATTATACTAAATTAAATAAAACACATAAAAAATATAAATATTAGACCAAAAATGACAAGAAAAAACCTATGCTAACATTTATATTAAATATGATCTTCTAAAATACAAGCCTATGTGTCTTAGAAGGTTTCTTGAAGTTGAATTTGTTTGTTATTGTGTAATGTTGAAGAATAATGGGAATAATATGATGATTCAAAGGGTAATATGATGTATGGATAAATAGGATGACCCAAATTCTGAAGTGATATGTGGATGGGTATTACAAGATACCCCAACATGTGATATGGAGTGAGGTGAAGCTAAACTATTAGAATGAACTACATGGGGCTAGTTGATGTAGTTTGAGACAAGAAAATGCATTGATATGTTGGAATTTAAATTTACATATGACTTTAGGATAGGTATAAAAAGGTATATAAGGTAAAATTTGACCACTTATGATGTGCTTTGAAGTAGGCATTTGAAATAAGTGTTCCTTGGGTTTGTGTGATCTATAAGTTGTTGTTTGATGAATGTAACTTCCCATTTGAATTTGTTTATATTAGATATCATTTCCATATTGGTGAAATATAAGGATAAACTATGGTTTGGACAAATAGTAAATTATTTAGGATTATGAGGGTGTTGACATTGATCACTAGGTATTTGATGCTAATGTGATTTATTAGATTTGGCATAAGAGACATTAAGATAGTCTTTATAACATTGTTGAGTAAAAGTGTCAATATTTAAATTTGGAACAACTAAATAATTAATAATTAATCATTTTAGATCACAAAAATAATTATTATAATGACCTATTGTAACATGATAACAAAAAAACTTATTAGTATTGAACCATTTTAGATGAGGTTTGGAGGAGTCAAATATCATGGATTAATAAAGTGGTAGTTTTATCTTGAGTTTGTGGAGACTCAAGGGAGGGTGGGTAGGGTTTTTTTTTTTTGGTTTGGAATATCCATTATTAGGTTATAGGAGAGGCTAAATTTGAGATGAAGTGGTATTATTGACATTAGTTTATGATTCTTTATGAGATGATTCAAATTGACCCATATAAAGTTTAGAATTTTTGTTTGATCTAAGGGATATTATAAAGTCTTTAGGGAAAAATATCATAACTTTGTATTCAATATGGGATTTAAGTGCAATAAAAAATATTTTGAAAAGACCATCACTCATGTTATGATCCATTTTGTGAACTACATATTTCCATTATTTGATGAAAGTGTGAGAAAACTCATGAGGACATTGCTTAGCATTGATGAAATGGATAAGGTATTTTTAAGAAGGTTATTTTGTTATAATTCATTCACCAAAACATTAACTAAATCCTTTAGTTGTGTAATTTAATATCTAGGAAGCTGATTGTACATTCAAGTGCGTTTCCAACAAAGGTTTTTTCTAGGATCTTGGTGGTAGCAAAGTTGTTAGTCTGGACCAATTCTGTAGAAAATATTTTATAATTATATATAACCTCAATATTTTACACTTGGGAAACTAAGACCTTGGTTTTTCCTCTTAGTTATTTACTTTTTTGTCTTTTGAAAGTATAACATCTACTCTATCTTTGAGCCCTTTGGACTATATCTCTTAGTTTGACTAGTCCTATGTTGATGACCCAGGTCTTTTATCTTTCCTATAATTATTAAAAAGTAGTTATCATCTATATCTTTAAATTAAAAAAATGTACCTACTCTCCTACTCCCTAGACACTAATGCCTAGGATGAACATTAGCATCGATGTTATTGTCCTGTCCTGATGCAAGTGTCTATTTCCCTAAAGTAATCCAATTTACAAATGAAACATACCCTTATGGTTGGTCTAAGTGATTTAGTGTGAGTTATTAATCCAAAGGGATTTATATAAATATAATATAAACCCTCATTCATTCCTCACTTATCTAGACCTATAAATACCTTTAAAAATGCCAAAGTGACTAAGGCACTTATCAAAATCATTCCATGAAGCATTAAATTAAGTAAATTTCTTCTATTTCCATACCATTAATAATTAAAACACATATATATGTATAAAGTATTAAATTAGTATCCCAAGATCCCTATTTGCCATGTTATTTGCACATATTGTATGATTCATACAAAATACAACACATAGGGAATAACTATGAGTATGATCTCCTCTTATGGAGTATTCTATATGTAGGTAATTTATTTTTATATTGATTTTATTTGGTTTAGATAAAAATCATGTTCCCACTAACCCATTTTTACCTAAGGTCACATTAAAGATGGAAATCTAGGGTTTTGCCATTTCACAAGGAGTGAAAGTCCATGACCTAGATCTAAATGCACTAGAATGAAGGAAAAGAAAAATATATAAGAATTAAAGTGGTCACATCTTGTTATAGTATATATTATGTATAATAAACTAGTTTCAAACCTATATAAAATCATTGACATAACCATCTAAGCCTAACATTACTATCCAGATAGCTAGAGGTGTCAAATCTAGAATTTGATGATTGTTGCAGAATATCCTTCCTACTTACTTCTATCATGTTCTAGATATTAAACTGTATTAGGATAAAAATAAGATAAGTACTTCACTTATTTTTCATTTTTATAAATATCATATTTTTACTTTCCATATTTAGAGTATCTCAGCATAATAAATTTAGTGTATGTGTATATTTGAGTTTAGCATCTAATTAGCCTACTATAGATCTGATTATCACCCTTTTTCCATTTAATTTATATATAAACATTTAATAATTTAGATAATTATAATTTATATACATTTTATGGTTAATCATTTGGTGAGCCCAATATTTGAACATCAAAACTATAGGACAAATTAGAGTTTTCAAATTTTTCTATTATTTATCTTTGATTTTTATAAAATATGTGAAACATGGATGCATATATTTCACATTTTGTATTCCAATGTGTCATATTTTTTATGTTTTAATACATTAATTAACTTGTCAAATTTTATAAGCAAACTCATGCCAATAATGAGAGGATTTTAAAGAAAATGAAACAATTAATCTCTTTTCAAAATTCATTTTACAATGTTATAGATCCAATACTTAGAATCTAATGAGAATTATCTCAACCATTTATCCTACATATCTCATTTTAATGACAACTATCATCTTACATCCATTATTTTCCCATGTAATATACTAGATTTTTTGCTCCATGTTATTACTAATCGAAGAGGTAAATTCTCCCAACACATCTTACCACCTATTAATATATAACAAGTGCCACCTAAGCCTAGGTTTATAATAAAATCCAAGAGATATTACATTATTGACCAATTTATCAATACAAAAAAAATTCACTCCTTAAACTCCTAAGAAATCTAATGTTTACAAAGATATCCTATATTAGGCTTTGTGTGAGATAAAAGTTCCTAATGATATCTAGCCTATTTAATTTGTAGATATTATGAAATATCTTAGGAATAATAACAAGATCATCACCTTTGATCCAATATATTTACCATCCAAATATATTATTGACAAAAAAATTGCCTTTGTTCCTACAATTAAAAATACAAACTAAAGGTATCAAAATAGTGCTCATGCATAATGGATCAGGATTAAACATTTGTAACATGAAATTTATAACCAAACCATTGGTATCAGCACAAAAATTTTTCAAAATACTATTATGTACATCAAAGGATTTGATAATTCACATAGCCCACCAGTTGGATAAATTACATTGGATGTGACTTTAGGACCAAAAATAATTTTAGCTACTTTTTAGGTCAGGTCTCAATCCTTACATTATAATTTAATTTTAGGTATATCTTGGATATATTTAATGTAAGTTATCCAATATACACTTGATCAATGTGTAAAATTAATAATTGAAGGGACCTTATTATCCATGTTTATTAGTGACGAACCTTTTAAATAATGAAAAATTATACATTCTAAAACTAAAGGCATCCCTATATTGGTACCACCTAAACAATCCAAACCTCTTGAACATATACATACATAAGATATAATTGAATTAAGTACAATAGATCCTTTATCCATAGATATAAATAAGGAATTAAACTCTAACGTACAAGTTAGCGATTTTTCACTCCCAGGTTTTGCATTTTTCATTTTGGCTAAGTGTAGCATTCAAATTTTGTCTATTAGAGGAAACTTTTGTTTGGTATTCTTGAAAGTGTTTTTCATTTTTGAAAGGTTTTACTTTGAGTTTTTAGTTCAAATATTAAAGAAATTGTTTCATACTTTTTATCCAAAATAAAAAGTACAAAGGAATTGTTCCAATTTGATATTTATGAAGGATCATTTTCTCTGTAAAGTTCCCTATGCACTTTTTCGAAGGGCACTTTCAAACTTTTTGAAGGGTCTTTTTCTCATAAAAGTGGTCAATTTTAAAAATTCCAAAGGAAAGTGTCCCTTATAATTTATTTGAAGGAATTCATCCTTTCAACTTTTTTGAAGGAATCAAGCATGTTCATCTTTTCGAAGGGATGTTTTCATTCTTTCGAAGGGTGTTTTTCTCATGGAAGGGAACATTAATTTCTATGAAAGGTATATTCCAAAAGTTTGAAGGGATATTTCCATGTTTTTTTAAGGAATTATTTTAGACATTTTATCCACAACAATCCTTTTGAAGTAAATAGTTTTCCAATTGGTACACTTCAGCTTTTTTGAAGGATATTTTTCTCAAAAAAGTGGTCACTTACAATTCTTCAAAAGGGGTCCATTTCAAAATTGTTGAAGAACACTTTCATTATTCCTAAGGGTATTTTTATATATAAAGTTTCCATTTTTAAGCTTCTAAAGGAAACAATTCATTTCTCTAAAAGGTTCATGCAAAATGTCTAAAGGAATTATTTTGAACATTTTGTCTGCAATAATTCTTTTAACAGAATTGTCCTAAAAGAAGTGTCCTTTGCCAGAAGTCTGAAATAATTGTCTTAGACATTTTGTTCAAAATAATATTTGTGAAGAGATACTCTAAAATCTTGAAGGAACATTATTAAAAAATGTGAACCAATCAAAAGGGGGCCAAAAGGTGGTTTCTATCGAAGGAAAATTCTCAAAGAAAATTCGCAATAAGAATGCCCAAGGAAAATTCCCTAAAGGAATTGGTCACAATAGAGTGACAGTTATATGGATATCAACTTTAGGCTGAGGGACTTGATATTGGCATTCAAACAAGAGGATCCCAATAAAATTCAAGGGCTCATGTTCTAGATCCACCAAAGTATATCAAATGGTTTATTTCACCATTGATCAAATCTTGATCTGAGTCATTTTTTTTATGACCAATCAAAGGAGGAAAAGGCAAATAGAATGAAAAGGACTCTCCCATGCACCATTACACACCTCAACAAGTTAGTGGAAATATGTTAGCATTAAGAAAAATATACAATAGGTAGACTCTCTTGTAATAACTACATTGATTCCATTACTCAAATATCTTCATTCCACTAGGTAACCATTAGAGAAGCATATTTGAGAAATAAGGCCAATAGTGATCAAGGGAGGTGACGTGGATCAATCAAATAGCCTCAATGCACATCATTTGCAAATTTAACTAAAACTAAAGATGGAGACTTCTAACAACTTGATTCCTCTCTTTGGTGCTAAAGGCCTCCCCCTCTCACTTTCTTTTAGTTATAAATATAGCCCTTGTGCTAGTGTAAAAACAACCATACAATGTATGGTGAAGTCCTATTGAATTCATGTCATGTTTTTTCCTTTAAGAATTGGTACAAGTCTTTTTTATTGGAATTTTTGAATAATTATCTAAGTTTTTAAGTGACATATAGTGACACGTGATGGTTTTCATCCTTATATCCTTTGTCCTTCATGCCTAAGCAAGAGTTTTGGGTCTAATAGGTCATATAGAGTGCATCACAGTGTGTTAAATTTTTTCATGTGTATAACTATTCTTGGCATTTATAGGTTGTCTTTCATTTCATTTTCCTTGTGTCATTTCATACATCTCACCTATATACTAAAATACTTGTGTTGAAATATTTAGATCTTGAAAATAGTCTATGTATTTTGTTTTATCGTGCACTAGGGTATGGTATTCATGTGGAATATAATATTGGTGCATCACCATTCTTAGAATATATTTTCTTTCTGAAATTTATAACTCTTTTCCCTTCAATAAAAATGGTTTAGATAGAGGTTTTTTATAGAGATACATTCAGGGAGCTAACCCTTTAAATCTAGAGGTTCATTTCCTCTATAGGTATACCCATATGCTTAGAAATGTCCCAAAGTTTCCCAAATGTAGAAGAGGATTGAACACTCTCTTATAGGGTGAAATATTTTGAGACAATCATTATAGCACACCTATTGGGATCAATTATTTAAATGTCAAGGTGAATGTTGGGCTTGACAAAAATCCAACATTTGGAAACTCTAAAAGGTGAGAATATATAGTTATACATCAAATTTAAAATATTATACTTCATGGTCCTCACTAGGTCATTTAGGATTTCCAATCAAACCCCTCTAGTTGAATCTCTTCTTGAAGAACAATGCCATGAACCATTCTTAACTCTTGGAGACTCTTGGAAAATAGGTTTTAGAGAAGAAGAAGAAGAAGTTGAGGAAGTTGGAGAAATAGGAGATCAAGAGGAAATAATATAAATGTGGAGGAAACAACCTTTCTTGACCTTTGACACCCAAAATCTAATTAACCTTCATACATATGACCTATTCCTCCCAATGCTACTAAGAATCTCCCTAGTTTCAATGGGGAGGGTTCTATTACCCCATCTAAGCATATTAGGGACATTTTAATTTTTTTAAACTTCCATAATTTCACTCAAGCCAACATAGACATTAGATTGCTCGCTATGTATCTAAAAGGCAAGGTACTTGACTAGTATAGGACTTTGGAAGGCTATTGCATTACAAGTTGGGATGGCTTTGGGGAATTATTGTTAACTAGATTTGAGAATAAGAGTGATCATACTTCACTAATCCACTAGATGAATGTGATAAGGATAATTCCTAATTAATCCATGGGAGATTTTAATGAAAGATTTCAAAGGACATGGCATAGGTTTTCACCTATCATGAGACCCCCTCCTAGATTTCTATTTCCCACTTATCTCAAGGCTATTGGCACTGATGTGTTATTAATGTTACAATCAATGGGAGGATTTTTTTTGACAGATGCATATGAGATAGCTATTTAAGTTGAGAATAGCTTGATATAGGCTAAAAAACTACCTCCAAGAGTTTTTATGCCTTTGTTATCTCATAGTTTGGTTGAAGCTCCAAACATAACACAAGTTATTAATAAAAATGTCAAGCTGATAACCTTTCCCAAGAAGATGGACAATGTTATGGACAAAGATGAGGAGAATTGGTCATTACGTGCTCATCTCAAGAAAGCTTAGTTCCAAGCAAAGGCTCTACCTAACCATCAATACTATCCTCAAAAAGTCTATAGAGATTCACTACAATAAAACTACCAAGGAAGAGGGCAAGGTCAATAAGGTTTCAATAGGTAACATAATGCCTATAATCTTAATTCCACTCCTTCCATGAAGGTTTTTATTTTAGTTCATGCTAATCTAGTCCAATGGGGACAACCCCAAGGTCAGTTTATGAATGATGGTGGAGAAGATGACCAAGCTTTGGTGTTACAAGAATAATCTACTCCTTACGTGACATCATAAGAAGAGAATCTCATGCAAAGAGATACTCATGGAGAAGGTAGCAGCCAGAGTGTAGGTATGATAAAATTTCAAGCAAAGGATGATTATGTGTTGAATCAAATAACATCAATTTCAGCCAACACAAGAGCTAAGAAGATATATATAGGATATGTTTCAAGGGTACATATTAATATAATTTATTCCTCTTCAAGGACACAAAGTGTGAATCTTAGTGCAATACCCACTACTAGTCATGCTCCCCAACAAAGTCAGAATGCAAGTAAGTTTGTCAAGCATACAATATAATAGGTTTAGACTCCCTCACCACCTTTAATAATTCAAGAAAAGGTAAATTTTCCCCCTCTAAATTTTTTTATTCTTTGAATAACACCAAGATAAGCATATCTCTTTGGGAAGTCATGGATATGCCTAGTCAAAAGGAGCTTTTATAAGAACAACTAGCGAGCATCTATGTGGCCCCTCAAATTTAAAAACACAATAGTGTGGCCCTTGTCAATACTCTAAGTCATGTATTAGATCACTTCAACAAAGCTAAAGAGCCTCCACCCTTATACTTCACACTCATTGTGGGACATAAGTTGGTTCACAATTGTATTGTAGATAGTGGAGCTAGTACCACTATCATGCCTAAGGTGGTGGCTGATAAGTTGGGATTTAAGTATGAACCACATAGTAAAGGTGTGTTGTATATTGATGGAAATAAAACTAAGACACTAGAATTGGTCAAAGGTTTGAAATTATTTCTACATGATTTCCCAAGTTTCCCCATTTTACAAGACATTGTGGTAGTAGACCTTCTAGCCCATTTTGCTATTTTCTTGTCAATGGATTTCATGGCTAAGATAGGAGGGTAAATTTATATTGATTGGTATTTTATATATTTTGAAACAATATATGGAACCAAGGTGACTATAAGGACACAACCTTTATCAAGGTTTTGTATTGAGCCATATATGGAGATAAGTTCAAATCAAAATTGTCTAATTAGCAAAGAAGAAGAAGGTGTCACGAATGGTGAAGCATCCTCCCCCCTTGAAGGTATTTCTAATCTCTTCCTTGATAAGTACAAAAATTAAATACATGGACTTGTTCCATATAATTTCATATAAGAAACTGATTTGGGAGTTTATTGTATGCATAAAAAATTTCTTCCATTCCTTCACTCACTAATGAAGACCATGAACTTGATGGGATATGGGAATTTTTTTTTGATGGCTCAAAAATAAAATTAAGTGTAAGATCTAGCATTATGTTGGTTTCTCTATCAAATAATCAATACTAATCCTCATATAGATTCCACTTTAGCTGCACCTACAATGTGCTAGAATATGAAGGCCTAGTTCATGGCTTCCAATGGGCAAATGAGAGAGGGATCAAGAATTTGAAAGTTTATGAGGATAGTGAATTGGTCATCCATCAAGTGAGAAATCATCCTGTAGATAATAATAACTAGCTTAAATCCTATAAACATAGGTTATGGGGCCTATTTTAAGACTTTGATGCCTTCAACATATAACCTATACCAAGGGATTTAAATAAACATGATAATAGATTGGCCACCATAGGAGCATAGTTTGATGCAGTTGTTAATGTAGGAAAGCAAAAAGATAAGTCTCATATCAAGGTCATTGTGAGGCCTTCTATTCTAGATAACTAAGTGGCATCTCAACTGTTTAAAAGTGATGAACACATTACACACTTCTTACAAAATGAGACAAGATTCTCCTCAAAGAACCAAAAGAGAATGCATGATCAATCTGAAGAACAAGTTATTCAACTAAAGACAAATAAGATACCTAAGGGGATGATTACTTTAGAGAGTGTTTTCAATGAAGATGACCAAAATAAAGAGTGATCATTTCCATGAAAGAATAAAATGATGAGAGAGTCATGATTTATAAGGGAAAGCTCCTAAAAATTGGTAAGGTATGTTCTTTATCTGATAGGTAGGCCTTTATTAAATTATGCAAAGAGTTCCATGACATATTTGCTTGGGATTATAAAGATTTGAAAGGATTTGGTCCAATTATATCTCATCACACCATTGATTTAGAACCTAGACCTAAACCAATCAAGTATAAACAAAGGCCTATCAACCCCAAGATAGAGGAACTCATGAGGAAAGAGCTAACCAAGTTGATTGAGTCTAGGATTATATTTCCTATCAAATACTTAACTTGGGTGGCTAATATTTTACCTTTCCAAAATAATAATGGAGAGATTAAACTTTGTGTGTATTTTTAATACCTTAATAGAGTGTCTCTCAAGGATCATTATCCACTACCTTCCATGAAACAAGTTCTTCAAGTTGTTTTAGGTTCTCAACACTTCTCACTTCTTGATGGTTATTCAGGTTACAATCAAATACTAGTAAATAAAGAGGATAATTTCAAGATAACCTTTAATATCAAATGGGGGACCTTTGCATATAGGAAGATTCCATTTGGTTTATCTAATGTTGGAGCTACATTTCAAAGGGTAATGGACATGGATTTTAAGGGTTTGATCAATAAATCTTTACTTATGTACCTTGATGATATAACTATTTTTTCAAAGGGTGTTATTGATCATATGGAATATCTAAGATAGGTGTTTGAGAATTGTATGGAGTATGGAATATCCCTTAATCCAAAAAATTTCATCTTCGTTGTCTATGAAGGTAAGCTATTAGGTCATTGTGTTTCAAAATAAGGCTTGTTTATTGACCTTGAGAGGATTGAGGCTATTATAGGCTTGTCTTTGCCTCAACACAAGAAATGACTACAAAGTTTCATAAGGAAAATAAACTTTATAATAATTTTTATTCAAGGCTTTGCAACTATGGTAAAGCCTATCATAGCCATGCTCAAAAATATCCAAGCTTTTTCTTGGAAAAAAGAAGGTAAGGGTAGTTTTGAAGAAACCAAGCAATAAATTACAAAATCTCCTACTCTGTTGAACCCAAACTTTGCCAAAGATTTCATACTCTATACCTTTTCTAACCTTGATACAATCTCAACTATGCTTATGCAAAAAAATGATGAAGAGGTAGAGCAACCAATTGCATTCTTCAGCCAAGGATTGAAAGATTATGATGTCAAGTATACATTTTTTGAGAAAAAATCTATAATAGTGATAAGAGGATTAAAAATATTTAGACGCATGGTTTTAAACAAAAAGGCACATGTCATGGTTTCTCATCTTAGCACCAAGGATTTTTTCCTAAGCAAAGACCTTAATGGAAAGAGAGCTGGGTAGACTACAAAGGTGATGGAGTATGATGTGGATATTAAGGTGAAAAATTGGTGAAAGGACATGGATTATGTGGGAATTTAGCTTTAGATCTTCAATATCCAAAAGAGGAAGTCTTGATCAACCAAATTTCTCCCCTAATAAGATGATCACATACAAGTTCAAAGTTAGACACAAGACATCATTAGTTTTATTCAAAATGGTGAGTGCCCCAATGGGTTGACCAAGTCTCAAAGAAGGTATTTTAGATTTTAGACTATTATTTACTATCTTGTAGATGGTTTTATTTTAATAAATATGTGAATGGTGTGTTCTTGAGGTGTGTTGATAGTGACTAGTTTGATATGCTACTAGAAAATTTTCACAATGGTGCAGATGGGGGTCACTTCTCTCCTAGAAAGATAACTACAATGATAATGAGGGATGGTTACTATTGGCCTAGTATTTTTAAGGATTTTTACCATTGGGATAAGATGTTTCCTCAATGTGCCTTCTTTGTATGCAAGCATAAGCTTGTAACCCTTCCATTGAATCTTATCCAAGTAGACCAAACTTTCATGTAATGGGGCCTTGATTTCTTTGGTATGATCAACCCTCCATCAAATGTTGGACACAAATGGATATTGACTACTAATAACTACTTCACCAGGTGGGAAGAGGTTGTTGCTTTGAAAGAGCCAAATGAAAATGAAATATTTGAGTTCTATGAGAGTATCATAACAAGGTTTGGAGTTCCCCATGTTATCATTTTTGATAATGCACATGCTTTCATGGGTGATAAAAATTTTGAGTGGGAAAGTAAGAATGGAGTTTACTTGAGTACCTCATCCAATTATTACCCTCAAGGTAATGGATTCACTGAGTCTACTAAAAATAACATTGTCAAGATCATCAAGATGACATTAGAGAACAATCAAAGAACATGAAACAACAAGTTGAAGATAGCCTTATGGGTTGACAAGATTACTCATAAGAAATCAATTGGTAACTCTCCCTCTATGGTTGTTTATGGGAGAGAATCTAGGTTATCCATATCTCAAAAAATCCCTACTCAATAACTTGCACATCAATTGGAACTACTTGAGAATAATCCAATGGAAGTCAAATTGACAAAACTAATGCAACTATAAAAAGCAAAAGACAATGCACACAAGACCATGAAACACCATCAAATACTTGTGAATAAGTCTTTTGATAAAAGATCGAATACAAGAGTGTTCAAGGAGGGTGACTTGGTTCTAAAATGGGATGAAGATAGATCAAAACTAGGTAGACATACAAAGTTTGACACTTTGTGAAGTGGCCCTTACATTATTAGCAAATATAAGCAAAACAACTCCTTTCAGTTGACCAAGATAAATGGAGAAGAATTGTCTATCCATATGAATGGGATACATCTAATTTTCTGCTATTATTCCATGTAGGTCATGTTTTGTACATAATAGCTTAGGTGTGTGTGTTTAATCTAGTTTTGTTTTGGTTTGCTATTGTGTTCCCTAAGTGCTTTGTAGCACAAGTGTGTTTCCTTCTTTTTGTTTGGTGTGTGTCTTTAACTTTGTACATGTGATCAACTAGCTTATATTTTTTGGGCCAAAGATCTATTCAAATCATTTTGGGTTCTTATATGCATGACCCCATGTTGATAAGGATTTATGTAATTGATCTTAGGCATAATAGGCATGCCACCCTATGGAATCACCAAGAAGGTTAGCCATTTTTCATTCCTAGGTTTTTCATCTTTCATTTTGGCTAAGTGTAGCATTCATATTTTTTCTATCAGAGGAAGCTTTTGTTTAGTCTTCTTGCAACTATTTTTCCTTTCAACAAGGTTTTGCTTTAGGTTTTTTGTTCATGTCTCAAATAAATTATTTTAGACTTTTTATCTAAAATAAAACGTCCAAAGGAATTGTTCCAATTTGATATTTATGAAGGATCATTTTCTCTAGAAAGTACCCTATGCACGTTTTCAAAGGGAACTTTCAAACTTTCAAAAGGGTCTTTTTCTTAGAAAATTGGTCACTTGCAAAAATTTCGAAGGAAAGTGTCCCTTCCAATTTCTTCAAAGGAATTCATCCTTTCAACTTTTTCAAATGAATTAGGCATGTTCATCTTTTTAAATGGATATTTCCATTCTTCCAAAGGTTTTTTTTCTCATGGAAGGGAACAATTCATTTCTATAAAAGGCATATTCCAAAAGTTTGAAGGTACATTTCCAGGTTTTTTGAAGGAATTGTTTCAGACATTTTGTTTGTAACAATCCTTTCGAAGGAATTATTTTGAAGAAATGGATTTCTACTTGGTACACTTCAAATTTTTCAAAGGATCTTTTTTTCAAAAAAGTGGTCACTTGTAATTATTCAAAAGGGGTCCATTTTGAGATTGTCGAAGGGCACTTTTAGTCTTCCCAAGGGTCTTTTTCTATGAAAAGTATCTAGTTTCAAGATTCTGAAAGTAAAAGTTCATTTCTTTGAAAGGTGCTTGAAAAAGGTTTAAAGGAATTGTTTTGAACATTTTATTTCCAAAATTCTTCCAAAGGAATTGTCCTGAAAGAAGTGTCCTTTGCCAAAAGTTTGAAAGAATTATTTTAGACATTTTGTCTAAACTAATCTTTCTAAAGAGATACTTAAAAAGCCTGAAGGAACATTCTCAACAAAGGTTAACCATTCCAAAGGGACATGAAAGGTGGTTTATTTCAAATTAAAATGCCTAAGGAAAATTCATAAGAAAACCATTCCAAAGGGGCCTGAAAGGTGGTTTATTTCCAATGAAAATTCCTAAGGAAAATTCCTAAGAAGAATGCTTGAGGAAAATACACTAAACGAATTGGTCCCAGTAGAGTGATGGTTATATGGACATCAACTTCAGGATGAGGGACTAGACATTAGCATTCAAACAATAAGATCTTAAGCAAATCTAAGGGTTCACATTTTGCATCCACCAAAGCAAATTAGAGGGCTCATTTCACCATTGATCAAATCATTATCTGAGTCATTTTCTTGATGACCAATCAAATGAGGATGAGGCTAATAAAATGAAAATGACTCTCCCCTATACCATTACACACCTCAACAAGTTGATGGAAAGCTATTAACATCAATATAAATATATAACAAGTGGAATCTCTTGTAATAACTGCATTGGTTCCATTACTCAAATATCTTGATATCACTGGTCAACAATTTGAGAAGCATCTTTGAGAGATCATGCCAAGAGTGATCAAGAGAGGTGACATGGATCAATTAAATGGCTTGAATGACCATCATTTGCAAAGTTGGTTATAGCTAAAAATGGATACTTCTTAAAAAATGATTCCTCTCTTTGGTGCCAAAGGCCTCCCCCTCTCACTTCCTTTTATTTATAAATACAACCCTTATGCTAGTGTAAAAAAAATAATGTAGTGTATGGTGAAGCCCTGTTAAATTGATGTCATGTTTTACCTTTTAGCATTGGTATAAGTCTTTTTTTTGGAGGTTCTAAATAATTGTACACGTGCGTATGTGACATATAGTGATAACAAGTGATGGTTTTCATCCTTCTATCCTTTGTCCTTCATGCCTGATCGAGAGTTTTAGGTCTAACAGGTCATATAGAGTGTGTCCAAGTGTGTTGAATTTTTGCATGTGTATAACTATTCTTGAAATTTATAGGTTGTCTTTTAGTTTAATTATCTTGTGTCATTTCATACATGTCACCTATATATTGAAATAATTATGTTAAAATCTTTAGAGGTTGAAAATAATTTGTGTACTTTGTTGTATCATGCACTAGGTATGGTATTCATGTGGAAGATAATATTTATGCATCACCATTCTTCAAATAGGTTTTATTTATGCAATTTCTAACTCTTTTCCCTTTAATCAAACTGGTTTAGACAAAGGTTATTTTATAGAGACACATTCAGGGAGCTATCCCTTTAAATCTAGATGTTTATTTCCTCTATAAGTATACCCACATGCTTGGAAATGTCCCAATGTTGCCCAAATTTGGAAGAGGATTGAACACTATCTTCTAGGGTACAAGATTTGGAGATAATAATACACATAGATATGCATAAGTATAAATAACCATCCAAAAAAGGAGCTTGAAATTTTTTAATAACCCCCTACATTTGAGCTTCTTTTATTAGTCAATACTAAGCAAAATGATGGCCATGTTTTAGATTATTATGATAGTGATGATGATAAAACCTATTGTATGATATAAGATAAAATGTGAAACTTAAAATTTGATCCACTTGATCACTTTCCATATAAATTATTTGAACCTATAGGTCCTAGCACATATAAGCTAAACCCATTAAAAAAAAACACAACATTGAATCTAGATAAGGGAAAATCAAAACTAATATACGAGCATATAAATCTCTGTTATTCCATACATACCTTTTAGTTAAAATTAATGATTCAAATTTATAAGTGCATAATTCAAGTACATCATGTGAACAATGTATAATATTCTCAAAAATATTTACCCTAAATACTATAAATCATAGCGATACATGATACCATAGATACCATCTTATCTTTGTTACTTTAACATAGAATGATTTATTTACCTTGTACCAAACATAGATTAGGCAGTACAATACTCTTCACAAAGGGAGTACCATATTTTAATTACCACCAGATCATTAGCCATACTACTAATCAATGTGTAATATTATAAAATCTAATATAAAAATATAAGAGTGAAGGATGCATATACAATGTGTCAAAAATAAGAAAAAATAAGAATAATAATTATCTTTTAGAAGATAATTATACCTCAAATAAAAAAATCATGATGATTTAACTATTATACTACTAATATTGATGGGGTATATTTCCATCATATCAATTTTGATCCAAACAAATAGGATATAATTTATGGGATAGCTTTTTTTGCATGATTAGGACATACTATAAATGAAATAATATATTCAGCATTAGATCCTGAATATAAAATATGCATTCACTTACCTATTGTATACACAAAATATTTTTAAACTTTATAATTTACTGATGTTTTATCTCTTGTAAGAACCCATTGAATATCAATCTTTCTGAGAGCATGCCTTAAGGGGCGCAATAGGAAAGGGGTTGAAATTTTTTTGGTACTTCCTAGGATTTTTGGCATGTATACCACCATCTAAAACAAATAAAATCTACTCTTATCTAATTCTCTATGCATTAAAACCCTACTTATACACTTCCCTAAGTAGTTCATTGCCCAAAATAACCCCTACCTAAGAAAAAATCCATTTTTGCTAATTTTCTTACTACATCAATTAGGTCAACCCCTTTATAATATTTATTACACATTACAAAACTATGTTGTCCCAAGCCAACATAATTCAAGACATAACATCTATATTTCCCACATAATAAATTTAATCAAGACAAATACATCCATTAAATTTCTTGGAGAGTTTAAGGTTAATCCATGAATATAAATATGCCCTCAACTTCATTTATAAATAGAGTGTCATTATATTACACATCATTACAACTTGAAAATATGCTTATTTAAAAAATAAGAGGCTTCATTGTTTAGGTTTATTCCTTAGAGAACTATCACTTGTCTTATGGATGTCTTGGATGCATCGAATAAGTCTTATATCTTAGAGTTGATTTGTCCTTATGATACTTACAACTGATAACAACCTCATGAAAAAAACCATTGGTAAAGGGAGATATTGAGGCATGACAGGTTCACTTTGATAAGTTAAGTATATTCCAAGCTCTCCATATTTTGATAATTAGATATTGTAGAACTAATGGATTGAATTACATGTCTCTTTTCTTAGATAATTTTTATGTTATATTAGATAGAATTATGTTTACATGTTTATTATATTCCCCATTTGTGGTAAAATATTTGGTGGTCAATAGATTAGCTTGCATGTTTATTTAGTAGATTAACTTGATTGAAATTATTACAATCATAAGACCTATCTAGAGTTATCATAAAATGACATTTGACTAGAGTCCTTGGAAACCTCTCCTTTGACATTATTGGTCATGAACCTAATATAAATGCATTTATAAGTGGACTTGTTAGTTGATTACCTTATTTGAGTTTAAATATTATTAAGTAGGGTAAGTTATAGATCTATCTAGTTTCACTTGCATACATTCTAGTGAACCTATATTGAATCTAACCCTTGCATATTTTTATGTATTATTTATGGATAACTATATAGACCTTGTCAACCTAGTTTAACACTTTGTGGATAGGTTTTCATACTTAATAAATCATATCAACCTAGTTCAGCTATGTGTGTTATTTTTTGTACCTTTGTCAACTTGGTCGACCTAGTTGGGGCATATTTTTATAGGTTTTCCAACTAAGGAGAGATTGCCAATCCTTTTTGAATTTCTACAAAAATTTTAGTATAAAAAAACTAGATAAATTGAATTGACCTAGTTTTCCTTCCCACCTTTAAACATTTAACTGAATCGATCTACTCAATCCTTATATTTCATGCATTTTTCATTTTATAGTAGGTTGATTACATTGACATAGTTTTTTTTATCTTTTAATAGTATTATATATACTAAGTCAATTATTTTGATTCTATCTAAATATTGTGTCTTTTATGTATGTAAGTTAAAATTTCCACCTAGACAACACAATTCAAAACAGCAACTCAAGATATTTAAGAAAACTACTACATCAACTTGGTAAAATTTGTATTATTTACTAGGTTCACTCTAACTAAATTAGTAATTTATATTTGTCAAATTTTAAGTAAAACCATTTTCATGTTATTTTTCAAAATTTAAATTTTAGTATTGTCTTTACCAATTTTTTAGTTCTATAAAATTATACATTTATACTCAACTAAGTTGATCAAATCTTAGTTTTATATCTATTTTTTATCCAAAAACCTAAGCTGACTTACCTAATTATGTTTATTCTAAAATGTCTTCTAATAGACTGAGTCAATCAAATTGACTCTATTTTGTTCTATTTTTACAACTCGGTCAACTAGGTTGAACTCGATCTATTTATTTTTATTTTTAGTTTAATTAAATGGAATTAACCTAAATTTATAGTAATTAAACTATATTTACTTTGTAGTTACATTCATATTTATTTACTTTTCCAAAGCTATAAATTAGCTTTCAAAACATTATTTTTTTCTCTTATTTTACACTCCATTGGTTCTCCCTATAAACCATGTACCATTAGTTTTAAAACTATTTAGTTATTATCATTACGATCTACTTAATAGTCTATTGATGTTCCTTATCTATCATTTACATATATAATGGTGTTAAGGGTTTAACAAAGATAAACACAATCTTTAGTTTCCACCTATCCTATAGTATTTTATAAACACCTATCATTTACCTCTTTATTAAACCTTAATAATCTAGTCATCCATTTCTTTGTATGGTACAATGGTTAACGGTTAACATCAAGAAGCTAATTATATCCTACCCTTGAAATCAGGTTTAATGGGTTATGGGAATGGTACTTCCTTCATAGTCAGTACTATAAAATATTGGGTTAACATTATCTAATGGAATGTTGAGGTAAATGTAACCCCATTTCTAATAAATGGGGACCCTTATTTCAAATTGTACAAATTTGTACCTTATAATTGAAAATTCACTTAGTTAAAGTATGACTAGAATGTTTGAACATTATATTTATTTGAAGATCATCCACACCTGGTTATCATTTGGATTAGTGGACATGTTTTCATATGATCATGGTTTTACCCCTTCTAATTTTTTTAATGATTATTTCACATAGGTTTAATATAATCTCATTTGAGAATGAACATGCTTAGTTTTTTGTGCTTCAATGTTAAATTGATCTTTTACTAGCATTTATTCTGTCAAAGATTAATTGAATCTATTTTAAGTCACATTAAAACTTTAGTATAATGTTTTAACCTAGGTCATTTTTGAATTAAATTCAAATTTTCATGGGGACACTTTACATGGGATAATTATTTGTGACATGGACCTGGTATAATTTTCATCCTAAGGATTAGTCATATTTTTGAACATGACCAACCTTAGTCTAAAAATCTTATACTTGGTTCCTTCATGTCCCATGACCCCTTGGTTTATTTTATTATTAGCATGGTATAGCTAATGACATGGTCCCTTTCATCATGTCCCAACTTAGCCTAAATCCTTATCCTAAAGTTTTTATTGCATTTATTGATACAATGAAAACCTTAGGCTAAAAAATTATGCCATGTATTTTAACATTCATGGGGTCCCCTTTATTATGATTTAGAAATTATCCTAAGAAATTTATCTAAGTTTTTATCATGTTTATCAACATGAATAAAACCTTAGTGTAAAATATTTAACCTAAGTTCCCTATATTCCCTAATCTTGACTTAGTTTTATTTTATTGACCACAGGATCAATGATGCACATTTTTTAATGTGAGATTGATCTAATGGCATGCGTTAAATTCAAAACTTCAACATATACCTAAAATAAGTGAGAAGGTGATAAGTTTCACCATCATGGGAACCCTACCAAATATATAATGGTATGTAGCAAAGGATGATCTGATGGAGTATGATTGATCATCCAAAGATGATCTAATGGTGCAAGATCAACATTGACAATTCAAAGGAACTCAGAGCTATCACAAAGATTCCAAGTGTCAATACTACAAAAAATGATCAAAGCATGAGCATGTCTTGAGATATCAATGGTATGTAGTTGAGTGTAAACATTCTAGTGGATGGTGCATATTGATTCAAAACTTTAATGAGGCTCCAAATGGATAAGAAGGTGATAGTTTCACCATCATAGGAACCTTGTCAAAGATCCAATGGTGAGCCAAGTGAAGGATAAAAATGGAGCACATTCATTTAAGTAAATATGATTTGATGGTGTGTAGCAAAGGTTAAGAAGTCAAGGAGCAGTGAGTGAATGTGAAAATGAAAAATGGCATAGCCATAGGTCAAAAATTAAAACCTAACCATATTATAAAGATCAATAGTACATGACCTCAACTACACATTCTAATCAATGGTCTGTGAAGTAAAGAGCATGATCCAATCATTCAAGATCAATGGAGCACATTCCTTTGGGCAAAGTTGATCTGATGGTGTGAGATCAATGTTGAAATTTCAAGAAAGCTCAAGAAAAATGTGGAAGTGACAAGTGTCACAATAATGGGGAATATAAAAAAGTAGCTAATAGCATTTTATTTCTTAGATTAAGATCAACAAACCAAGTTGATCTATGTAAATAGATCTAATGACATGAAATAAAGAATAATTTTTAAAGGGTTCAGAGCCAATGGAATGATGACACATGTCCCAAAATTATAAAGGGTCATATTTAAAATATTAATGGGAAGGATTCCATGATGATTCCACATTAAATCCACATAAGCAAAATATACCAAGTTGAAGATTTTGTAGACACGAAGAAATGCAAAAGTATAAATGCTCAATCTAGAGAAATTCTAAGTCATAAAATTCACATTGTTCAAACTATATGCCATCATTAAAGCTCTATAAAAACATTCATAAAATACCTAAACTTGTAAAAAATCCCTAGTTTTATCTTGTGATCATCATAATGAATCAATCGAAGATTAGATTGTCATATGTGTAAGGATAATTCAATTCAGGACTGAATTATGATCCACTAGTAAGCAATTTGACCAATTCAATAACCATGGCATCTTGGAGAAGCATTTAAAAAGAAGATGTGGAACTTTATCTGACCTTGGATGTAGAAGGGAGAATATTCAAAGATGCAAATTTTGATGCTACCACTTTTAACACTGGTGACAACAATTGGTCGAGCATATTTTGTACCATTAGAGAATAACCAGTTATTACCTAAGAAGAAGAAAAGAACAAGTCTAAAAAAAGGATCTACTATGACATAGTTTATATTCAAATGATAGGCCTCCATTATGTTGTAGAAAAACTATAGGTACTACATTATATTGACATTCTGTCTCTTATTTTCAAGGTTGGTAAAATTGATAAAGGCATGTTCATTAATAAGCACACTTGAAAAAGTATATCTTATATATATACTACATATTTTAATAACTATTATAAGTTGTGTAAACCCCAAGTAGACCAAACCATAATAAAATATTGGGATAAATAGAATGATTTGAAGAACATCTTTTCCCTATGGCTATATTCTAGAAATTAGGTGTTTTCAAACTTCAATAACAACATTCCCATCAGGCAATTTTAGACATATAATTAGGATAATCATGACTATGATGAATAGGTAAAGTGGAAATCTAACCAATATCCATGTGCACAAAATTTGGCTTCCCTTAGTCTATTTTATGGTTGAAAAATGTGTCACCCCTCCTCTTTGGTGAAGCTATCAGCATCTTTTTGAGTAGATAGATTTTTTCAGTCAAGAAAAGGAATAAAACCCAATTATATATGATGTCATACCTTTTGGATGCCCTCCTTACTACAACTAAGATTACCAATTTTAGAGAATGGTCACCTAGTTGAACTTAGATAGTTTCACAATATTAATTAAAATTTCACATATTCAAGTATGTGGACCACATCCACTTTATTTGTGATTGTGTTTATGCAGCCCTAAATGAGGCCATCATTAGGAATCCAATGTCAATATTCAAACCCTTAATAAAAAATTCAATTGAGTCCATGGGAGACATATGGATATACCCAGATTAAACCATCATCATAATTTAAGGACTTAAGGTCTAACCCCTTAGGCTACTAATCCATGTTCCTAATAAGCTAGCAGAGTAGGAGGTAACTTATCCATTATTCCATGGAATAGATGGTTTGTGCATAATCAAGAAGATAGGGATCCTCCACAACCTCTTGATAAATATTTGGAGGACCATATTCAAATAGTGGGAAAATGTTGAAACAACATCCAAACACATGACATATTTTAATTTTCAATTAGATGAGCTAAGGTAGTGGGATCCCCAAGATAGGGTTAAAGGGCATTTGAATTCCAAAGGAATAAATGTGTCTTATGAACACTAGCCTAATCCTTATAACCAAATATACATAAAATAATCTTCATTCTCAGAGGTCATGGGAAGATTTAATAAATACAAAATCATTATTGAAGCTAGGACGATGAGGGAGCAAAAGTGAAGTGATGACATATGACAATTAGGGACAAGGTAATATCACTTGTTAGGTAGTGAAGCTTCTAGACCTCCTCTAACCCAATCATAATTAGAGCCTAAGATTGAGGTATAATTTGACTAAAGTCCAAAATAAAGGAGACCTAATGAGATATCATCATCTTCAACCTAGGTTGAGGAACAAGGATCATCAATTGAAAAAATTCACATGGTAGCATTAGACCCTAGGGAGATAATTAAAGATGCTTTGTAAATGTTATCCAATGCCTATGGGTCTAATGAGGAAGAGGCATAGATGGAAGAATCAAAATAATAAAAAGGGAAATAAATATTGGACCTAGTTCTTTTAGACACCCTTAAAAGAAAGGTTGAGCTAGAAATGGTCCTAGTAAAGATTAAGATGCCTACAATGACTTTCACCCATCCTTTGAGTGAAGTTAACCTCTTTAGTGATGAAAACCTAATTTATGGACCTATCATTCTAGAATGGTTCATCTATGGTAAGATTTATAAAATACATAATATGCAACATTCTTGGTCCATGATGAAGGGCATTAATATCCCAATTCATGAAAAGGTCAAGCCATGGATCCTAGCTTTGTAAAAGGAGGAAGAGAAGAGGATGACTACTCTAAGAGCTTCAAGTGGAACATAGTTGGAGAACCCAACTCTAGAGGTGATATAATCCTTAGTTGGTGTCAAGTTTTATCCATAAAATACTAATTTATAGATCATAATTAAGAAGAAGGCCATGGTTTGTGGAGAGGATTTCATTTTCAAAAAAGTATAACCTTTTGTTGGATTAACTCCAGTTGGAGGACAAAAGCCTAGGAAGGACCCAATGTTTATAGAAAATTTTCTTAAATTAGACCAAGCTCAGTTATATCAATTAAAAGTAATGATTAAGGGCATATTATATTAGAATAATAATTTTAAAGAATAACCCATCTTGTCAATCCAAGAAGATAGATTTAAGCAATTTGAGGACACCATGGCTAATTTGTTGAATTATTTAAAGATTGTCAAGACCAAAAAAGAAGAATTGAATAAACAAAGCACCATGGCTATAGGCCAAGTTATCCAATTATAGGATTTGAGATACCAAGAGAAGGATTTGATCAAAGTATTGAATAAAAATCAAATCCCTAAGTTCAAGACAATCATCCTAGCCCACCTGAATATGGCTATCCCTATATTAATTGATAAGATCAAGGCCTTGAGTAGCTGGTCTAAGTAGATGGAGGAAATTTTTAAGGACCTCAAATAGTAAGAGGGTAAGATATTGCACATTTTAGATAACTTAATCAAATATCCCACCACCCTTAGTCCACTAGGCCTTATCACTTATGAGGATTTCAAGCATAGAGCTACTCAATCAATGCAAGAGGTGAGGAATCAAGGACAAGGGGAAATAGGGGCTGATAACAAGAAGATCATAGGCTTGATTTGATCATCAATAGAAAATATAAGGCACACCAAGAGAATAAAATAAGCTTTGAAAATGGCTGAGAGAGGTATCTCAAGGGCCTAGAAGATCAAGAAAGGGATTTTTTCATGAAACCTATCATTGATCTCTAGATGATCAATGAACAACATTATATAATGAAGATGTTTTAGGGAAGGTAGAAGACTACATTAGCACAAGGGTCCCAAAGTCAATCTAGTTGACTTAGGATATTCTATTGTATAGAGACATTGTATATTTGTAAAAATAGAGTATTCTTTTTGTAAATGCATGTGTAATTTGTTAACGCACTTTGCATATAGGTTAGTCACTTGGAGTATTTAAAAGTCTCTATATTGTTTATAAGAGGACAACTATCCTTAATATTTAACATGAATATCTAACATACCTCATGAATTGTCCATATAAAGAGGTATTATCAATTGTAAAAGGGGGGAATTCTTTAGCCAAAAATATATTGTAACTTTTGAGCAAGTCAATATAATCAAGGAGTTATGAAAAGTTTGTCCACATTTGCTTATATGAATTACCATCATGGTTTCTCTTTTATTTGTCTGATATCATTTTTTTAGATTTGAACGGTTCTTATGAATTTTGGATGTGCATCTTTAAATGTAGAGTTGATAATTTGTGCTAATGCTAGATTAGTTGAAAGTTCTTAGATTTACCTCACTTTATTTATTCTTCTTGCATATGGGATAATGATATTTGTTCATGGGAGTGAAATTCTTAAAGTAAATCATGTTCTTATTTTCATATTTTCATACCTTCCTTAAATGTTTGCCAAATGTGTGATTTGATTTGATCTTATGATAACTCATGTTGCATATTAGTTAAATGCATGTTCAGATGAAAATGGAACTTTGTCATAATATTTGAAATAAGGATCAACAGTACCTCTCTTTTCTACCTTACATTTACTTTTTCTATTTTTATTAATTCATCTTAGATTAGATTCATTGTGAATAATCATCTTAGTTTATATTTAGATATTAGTTTAAGCATAATTAAATTTAAATAACACACATCATCTTCAAAATCAAAGATCAACTATTACACCATGGTGGTTCCTAACCACCAACTAATTCAAATTTTTGAACCCGTCCACTTGTTTTACTTCTATTCCACTAAATATAACAAGATTATCATAACCTGAAACTCATGATTGAATTCTATGTATTCAAAATTGAGTAGTGTTTCTTAAAAACTAAGAACCACCTATGATACACTTTTAGGAATCAACAAGGAATGCATTTTTTTGGTGTTATAAGGAAGGCCTTAGTTAAATCTCTAAATATTTCTAACACCTTTAATTTTGGTGAATTTTGTTCAAAGATTGATGTATTCTTTGCATATTTGTGGTTTTTTAGCATATTTGTGTAAAGATCAGTGATATTAATGGTGTTAGACCAATATTTATGCTTATTTAGACAAATATAGATATTCTTTGAATATTCATGAGTAATTATGGTGAAGAAAACTTAATATCTATGAATCCAAGGCATTTGAGGTTAGTAAAAGCTATTTTGTTCAAAAATTGATTAGATATTTACAAATTTGAGTTTATCTAATCTTGAAACATGTAAATATCAGTCATACATATTATTTGGACATATATTTGAGCTAATATAGTTAAACATTATTGTCTTTTATCATTGTTTATACAAATTTGTGAAAATTTTTCTTAATGTTTGAAGCTGATCATTGTTATTTACAAAGATAATATTTACACATTATATTTCAAATAGGATTCAAAGCTTTCAAGATAGAATTTCCAAGGATAAGGAATAGGTCACATTCTAATATAAGGGTTCCCCTTTTTTCATTAGAATTTGATAGGATATCTAGGTGAGACAAAGATAAGCATAGACTTTTAAAGTCTCAACCAAATTCACCAATTCAAGGTGTTCTTGTGTTCAATCCCTATCAAGGAATAGATTAGATAGGAGGTTATTCAATAAATTTCCTAGCTGTGGTACATGAACTTCCTCTAAATCCTAAAAAACATTTGCCTAATTTTAGTTCAAATGGTGTTGTAACTATTTAAGAACACATTAAATGTTTTAAAATTGATTTAAGACTGTTGAATGTTTTTCATGAAGATGTAGCATGTAGGTTGTTTCTTTTTAATTTCAAATGTGTTGCATATAAATGGTTCCTTAATCTTCCTAAAAACTACATATTAACTTGGAATTATTTTAATAATTACTTCATTGATCAATTTGGCAAAATCATCAATCCATGTGTCCTATACCAATAATTTACCATAGTTAAGAGATACTCAAATGAGCCCATGAGATCCTTTAATTCTAGATTATAGAAGATGTTTATCAGAACCATATATCCTTATAGACCTAATAAGGATTTATCCTTAGATATTTACAAGGATTCTTTGGATCCCATGATGTTTGTGTTTCTTAAAATATCTATTCAAATCATTAATACAATATCCCTAGCTTATGATAAAGTTATGATCACTAATGATTAGATGAAATCCAAGGCCAAATGGCATATAATATTCCTAAAATTAATCCAAATTTGCCTATGTTGAATGTCATTCCTAATTCCAATAAAAATATAGTTTCCTTAAATCAACTTCTAGCTCTAAACTAATTGTCTTTGAACCATGCCCACTTGAGTCAAAACTTGGGATTTTTGAACAATATTGCAAGTAGATCTCATCCAGAAGACTAGAGAGATATAGTGCCTACATCTGGTATCAATACCAAAGTACATAATATAGAGGCTCTAAAGGGTGATAATGACTCTATCTTGAAGATCATGTAAAAGCTAAGCACTAATTTCCTTTCAATTGCAAAAGCAAATTAGAAATACTAGGGAAAGATCCAATAACAACTTCTCTTTCTAAAGGTTTAATAGACCTCCAAATAAGTTTCATAATAAGAAAAAAAATAGTCACAACAATGATTCATCTACTAATAACAATGTGCTTAATATAGATCTTAGTGATGTAACTTTTCCTAATTATTTTAGAGTGCATTGTACTTCAAGGCATGGTGAATTAGATTGTCTAGAATTTTGTAATGCTTTTCAATATTTTCAAGAAGAGTTAGAAACTTATGAAGTTGTCCCTAATAAATACAATGGTGTAGGTACCTCAATTTCTTCAAGGTCATCTAAATATTCCTATTTGAATCTCATGGTGGAGGCATTTGAGTTCCCATTTCAAGAAGAGAATGAGACTGAGGATATCCTTGAAGAGATTCATGCTTTTAAATAATATCTAAATAATACCTATCCTCTAAATAATATGGATAAAAAATAAACTTTGACTACCTCAACTCCACCAAATAACTTTAGCACTCCTAATACTACATCAGATAACAATCCAAAGCTTCCTAAGGGAAGTACCTCTAAACCCAATGCTGATGCATCTAATTCTTCTAATAAGGTTAGATATAATATAGTAGAGGACATGAAAAAGATCAAAGATAACATTGATTTTCATGGGTTAACCCAAATCACTCAAAAAAAGGATTTGTTGTTGGATTCCTTGTCTAATAAACCTAGTAAACCATAAAAGGATTCACATGATAACATTATAATACACAAAATTAAGGTAGGTGTTCCACCTTTCATACTTGCATTTAGAACATATGGTAATAATTTTCATATCTACTTGTTATATTCTAGTACATCTACAAATATTATGCCTAAAGGTATCTTTGAATAGGTTAGTTTGACTCTAATTAAGTATTATATAATTGTAACTCAATTAGATAAATCAAGAGTCAAAATAATTGGTGAATTATTGAATGTTCACATGCAAATTGCTTCTAAACCATGGATCTAATAGTTCATTGACATATAAGTGGTGGACATACTTGATTCTTATGGAATGTTTGTGCATGGATATTAGATAAGAGAACTAAATGGGTACATGTCAATTGACTATTCACACATGTGGTTACTCTAGAAAGGAATTCCTAATTAGATCAAGATAGAAATGGATCCCAAATATGAAACATATGATCATCAAGTAAAATTCAACCCTAAGGTATGTAACTCTAAAACTTCTCATACTATGCCTGAATTATTGAAGGTGTATTTTGATGGTATTAGATGTAAATTAGGTACTAGAGTAGGAGTGGTGTTAATAAATCCTATTGGGAAGGAATAAAATTAATCTTACAAAATCCAACTCTCATGTACTAATAATCTTGAAGAGTTTGAAGCACTTATTCTAGGATTACAATTTACAATCAAACTTAAGGTTAAAAAACTATTAGTTTTTAGTGATTTTTAACTAGTATTTAATCAAGTAAAAAGTAAATATTAATGAAAATTATCATATTTTAAGAAGTATAAGTTTAGAGTATGGGACTTAATTTAATGTTTTAATTCTTTTAACATTGTGTTAGTCCCTAAGTAAAAAAATAAGGTTGTTGATGAGCTTTCTTTATCTATAGCCAACATTATGCCCAATCAAAGTTCCAAGTTATGAAGCCTTACCATTGAGTTAATCACATGTCCCTTAGTTATAAATAATGTTAACCATATATAAATATTTGGTGATGATTATTAGATCATAGATTTCATGACCAAATCAGGGGTATTTGAGTCTCATATCATTGATGATGTCAATGAAAATACCATTGATGATGACAAAGTTGAAGGTAAACTTTATGACAAGGTTATTCAACTAAATGACAAAAAAATCCCCAAAGGAATTATCAC
The DNA here is from genome assembly GCA_037957365.1 of Torreya grandis. Taxonomy (NCBI): domain Eukaryota; kingdom Viridiplantae; phylum Streptophyta; class Pinopsida; order Cupressales; family Taxaceae; genus Torreya; species Torreya grandis. The sequence continues at coordinate 1,258,788 of JARHVA010001285.1, read as the reverse complement.
CCTAGGAAGGTTGTTTGATTATAACAAACTAAATAAGACTTTCAAGAGTCCCAAGGTAAATGGGAAGGACTACAAAGTAGTTGACTTGGGTTCCCAAGGTCAACCTCAGCTAGTAAACAATGGTACATCTTGCATAATAATTGAAACCAAAAGAGCCAAATAAATAATAACCAAGTATAAAGACATAATAGCATGGTCCTATGACGACTTAAAGATCTATGATCCTAGGCTCATAACACATACCATACCTCTAAAGGTAGCTTGAAATCCATTTAGGCAAAAACAAAGGCCATTTAACCCTATCCTATAACCAATGATAGATAAAGAAGTCAATAAGTTATTGGATGTTAAAATAGTGTTTCCCATTATAAAATCCACTTGGGTAGCTAACTTAGTACCAATCATGAAGAAAAATGGTGAAATCTAGTTATGCACTAATTTTATAAATCTAAATAGAGCATCTGAAAAGGATAATTACACCCTTCCTTCTCTTGACCAATTAATTCAAATTATTTGTATTTCTATTATGATGTCTTTTATTAATATAGTTTTAGGGTATAATCAGGTGTTAGTGAATAAGGAAGACAAGATGAAGACTATATTTACTACTAAATAGGTCACTTTTACTTATAAGATAATTCCCTTTAGATTGATCAGTGTAGGTTCAACCTTTCAAAGAGAAATTGATCATGCATTCAAAGGACTCATAGGTAAGTAAATTATTATATACATGGATGATCTGACTATCTTTTATAAAAATAGGGATGATCACATTATGCACTTACAACAAGTATTTGAGAGATGTAGAAGGTATGTAATCTCCCTCAATCCCTAGAAAATCATCTTTTGTGTAATTAATGGAAATATATTAGGACATTTCATAACCAAGGAGGGGATATCTATAGATCTTGATAGAGTAAATGTAATATCAAAGATAGATCCCCCTAACAGTAGGAAAGAACTAAAGTCTTTCTTTGGCAAAATCAAATTTATGAGAAAGTTAATTTCTAGTTTTTTAGAGATTATGAAGCCATTGAGTGACATGTTGAAGAAATATGTCAAGATCACATGGAATGAAGAGACCAAGAAATATTTCAAAGACATCAAATGAGAAATTGGACAACCTCCTATAATGATAAGTCTAAATTTCACTAAATATTTATATATTTATTCCTTTGCCTTTAATCATACAATAGCTACTATTGTAACTTAGAAGATAGATAAGTGTGATCACCCCATTGTTTTCATGAGTATTAACCTTAAAAATGTTGAGTTGAACTATTATTTGATTGACAAATAAGCATTTGCTTTAGGCAATATAGTAAAAAAAATTAGACACTATATCCATAGAAATAAGGTACATTCAATACTAATAAACCCTAACACTAAACTAATGTTGAGTCAGTGTGAACTTGGAGAGAGAAGAGGTAAGTGCATGTCTATTCTTTAAGAATATTACCTAGAGATGAATACTACCAAGTTGGTAAGATGCCAAGGTTTAATTTAGTTAATTGTTAATACTAACCCCAAGATAAATGTTATGTAGGTTGATCAACAAAGTTTTCAACCTAATGATTTGTATGATTCTATTATTCATTTGATAATTAATGGACATTATCCTACAAGGTTAAATAGAGAAAAAAAGAGAGCTTTGAGGCTCAAGGCAACACATTTCCTGATCACTGATGGGGTACTATATAGAAATAACTTTGAAGGAATTTACATAAGATGTGTTTCTAAGGAAGAAGTAGTTGAGATCTTGAGAATTTTTCATGAGAATCTTGGAAGTGGATCCATCTAAAAAGACTAAAACCCACAAGATCCTCAAGGATAGTTATTATTGGCCTACTATCTTCAAGGATGTTCACAATCAGGTAATAAAATGTCATTTATGCCAAATCTTCAACAACAAAGAGCCCAAATTAGTCATGTCATTGAAGTTAGTCATGATTGGTAAACCTTTTTATCAATGGGGATTAGAATTTATGGGGGGTCATCAACCCCAATTCCTAAAATGGTCATAAGTATGTTCTAACTACCACTTACTACTGCACAAGATGGACTAAATTGATTTCAACCAAATAATGCAGGAATGAAGAGGTGATTGAATTATTAGAAGAAAATATATGCACAAGGTTTGGAACACCGATATCTCTAGTCTGTGATAATATATATACTTGTATATCTATTGAGATGATTGAATGGGCATATGATAATAACATTGCTCTCAATTTCTCATAAAACCAGTACCCTCAAAACAATAGAGTGTCTAAATAAACAAGGAAGAACTTGATGAAGGCAATAAAGAAGTCTATAGCTAATAAACCAATAACATGGCATAAGCTACTTAAGTATGCCCTTTGGGCAGATTGAACAAGAGTCAAGTAAGCTCTGAAGGCATCACCATTATTTTTGGTATATGGTCAAGAACCTATATTTCTAATTACACTCAAACTTATAACATATAGGTTCATGCAAGAGTACATAGAGGAAGATAAATAATGTACAAGTTGAAGGCTACTTGACATCATATAGATGGAAGATGCAAGAGAATAAGTTTTTTCCAATTTCAGTATACATCAAACCATAGTCAGGAGGTGGTTTGATAAACACTCAAAGATAAAGATGTTTAGATAAGGAGAATTGGTTCTTCTTTGGGATAAGGCCTCAAAACCAAAAAGAAAGCATGGGAATTTCACACCTTTGTGGATTGGCCCATATCATATTGCTGAGACCCTAGGACATAACACCTTCAAACTAAAATACTTACAAGGAGTAGAGTTTACATTACTAACCAATGGGAAATACCTCAAGCACTATTTATCTATTATCCCACTTGAAGTCTTCATGGAATGAACTCTAAGACTAGTTAGAGTTAGTGTCGGTAGGACTTAGTTTCTTTCTTATTCTTTATTTATTGTCCCTTATATTTACATAGTGCATGTATATATTTATTTGCTTATTTCCTTTTATTTCTATTGGTATGATTTCTCTTTGGTGTGTTTAATTTCCCTAATTTGTTACTTTATTTTAATAAGTCTTTTTAAAGATATCCTTTAACTCAAAATTCACTTGATTGCTTAAGAAACCTCACAGTTTAAAAATTTAGGTATGGCCCCTCAACATTGGTTGATCATGGATTATTTAAATGTGAGCCTAAAGTTATAATTTGAAAAAATTGGTAAGGACTAATAAGTAGGTTAATTTTTCATTGATATTTTAAGCCTTGTTATAATCTATGTTTGATTCTAAGAAGAATTTCACACATAAGGTGAAAACTTGAATTATTAGGACAAAGTAATGTTTGTACTTAAAAAACATTATGTGGGACAAACTTTATATCTAAGGATTATTGTTTGAAGATCAAACATTTGAAAAAAACCCAAAACCTAGCTAATCTAGTTTCCAACCTTTGTTAGAAAGTCATAATATCTAAAAATACAAAAATAAGAGCTTTATTGAAAAAAATAAAATACTTTCTTAGCAGAGGTGATTCTTGTAATCTCCACCAAGGATATGGACACCTATCTAGTAGTAGAGCAAGGCCTTGAGTGGACCCAAATAAATATTTATTAGAGATAAATATTCCTAGATGGTATCAAAGCAATGTCTAAGCCTTCTCTAGGTTAAAACATGATACTTAATGAACATCTACATATGTTGTAAGTCAATGTTAATGGTTAAGGTCATGAATATAGAAATTATTCTCTAAATCATATGGCAATTAGTAAGTGGAATAAAATCACACACACATCATGGATAAGTTTTTATGTTTGATCCTAATTTTACATGTGCAATAATTTTTTCAACCATAAAGTTATATTAATGATGGTTATTGATCAAGTGCAATAAGTAACCTAATTATTAGTCTAAATCATAGTCTTTGAATTCTAACATATTACTATGTTTCCTCAAAATTTTCCATTTTTTGAGGTCAACATACCCCCATTTCTAAAAAATGGGGACCCTTATTTCAAATTGTGAAAATTTGGAAATTAAAATTGAAAATTCAGTTGGTCAAAGTACTACTAGCATGTTTATACATTATCTTTATTTGAAGATTATCGACACCTGGTTCTCATTTAGATTAATTGACATGTTTTTAAGTGATCATGGTTTTACCCCTTATAAATTTAATAATGATTAATTCTTGTGTTTATATATTTTAGTTTCAAAGGAATCTCATTTGGGAATGAACATGTTTAGGGTTTTGTGCTTTAATGTTAAATTGATCTTTTACTAGCCTTTAGTCTATCAAAGATTAATTAAATATATTTTAAGTCACATTAAAATTGTAGTCTAATGTTTTAACCTAGGTCCCTTTTAAATTAAATTCAAATTTTCATAGGGACACTTTACATGGGAACAATTATTTATGCCATGGACTTGCTTTAATTTTTATCTTAAGGCTTAGTCATGTTTTTTAACATGACCAAACCTTAGTCTAAAAATCTTATGCTTGGTCCCTTCATGTCTTGTGACACTTTAGTATGTTTTATTATTATCATGGTCTATCTAATCACATGATCCCTTTCATCATGTCCTAACTTAGCCTAAATCTTTACCCAAAATTTTTAACTGCATTTGTTAATAAAATCAAAACCTTAGTCTAACACTTTATGCCATATCTTTTATCATTTGCGGGGTCCCCTTTATTATGATTTAGAACTTAGACTAAAAATTTTATCCTAATGTTTTATAATGTTTATTAATACGAATAAAAACTTAGTATAAAATATTTAACCTAAGTTCCCTATATTCCCTAATCTTGATTTAGTTTTATTTTATTAACTGTAAGATCAATGGTACACATTTACTCAGGCAAGATTGATCTAATAGTATGTGTTGTCAATAATTCAATGCATCCCCAAAATAAGTGAGAAGGTGAAAAGTATCACCATCACAAGAACCCTACCAAATATCTAATGGTACGTAGAAAAGGATGATTTGATGAAGAGTGATTGATCAGATGAAGTTGATCTAATTATGTGAGATCAACATTGACAATTCAAAATAACTCAGAACCAATACACAGATGCCAAGTGTCAAGCTTGCAATAGATGATAAAGGCATGAGCATTTACCTAAATATTTATGATACATGATGTAGCATACACATTATTTTTGATGGTACATATTGAGTCAAAAATTCAATGAGGCTCTAGATGGATGAGAAGGTGACAAGTGTCACCATCATGAGAACCCTACCAAAGATCCAATGGTGACCTGGGAGAGAGACAAAAACAAATCAATGGAGCATTTTTGTTTGGGTAAAGATGATCCAACAATGCATAGAAAATGTTGAAAAGTCAAGGCCTATTGAGCAAATGTGGAAATGACAAGTGGCACAACCATGGGTCACAAATAAAAAACTGAGCATCTTACAAACATCGATGGTATATGGCCTCATGTATATATTCTGATCAATGATCCATAAATCAAATAACATGATCCAATCATTTAATACTGATAAATAACATTCATCTAAGCAAAGATAATTTGATGGTATGAGATCAATGTTGAAATTTTAACAAAGCTCAGGATAAATGTAGAAGTGACAAGTGTCACAACCATAGGAAATATATAAAATAAGCCAATGGTGTTTGATTTCTCTGATTGATATCAATGAATTGTGTTGATCTATGTAAATAGATCTAATGGAATAAAATAAATAAAACATTTCAAGGGTTCTGATCCATTAGAATGATGACATGTGTCCCAAAATGACAAACAATCATATCTTAAATAGGAAAAAGTAGGATGCCATAGTGATGCCACATTAGAGCCACATAAGAAAAATATGCCAAGTTAAATATTTTATAGACCCAAGTAAATGTAAATGTATAAATACTTGATTTGAAGAAAATCTAAGTCATAAAATCCACATTTTTAAAACTAGATTCCACCATTAAATATCTATAAAAACCTTCACAATATCCCTAATTATGTAAAGAAGCCCTAGTTTGACCCTATGATCATCATAATCAAGCAATGGAAGATTGGATTGTTAGCTATGAAAAGATAATTCAATCTATGAATGAATTATAATCTACTAGTAAACAATTTGACCAATTCACTAGCTATGAAATCTCAAAGAATAATTTCAAAAGAAGATGTGGAACTTTATCTGACCTTAGATATAGAAGGAATAATCTTCAAAGATATAGATTTTGATGCTACAACTCTAAACATTGGGGACAATAATTGGTCAAGGTTATTTTGGACCATTGAAGAACAATCAACTATTATACAGGAAGAGGAGAAGAACATGTATTTAAAAAGGCTCTACTAAAACATATCTACCATTCAAATAATGGGCCTCCATTATGCTACAAAAAAACTAGAGGTATTGTATTGTATTTACATTCTCCTATTTTCAAGGATGCTAAAATTGATAAAGGCATGTCAATTAATGAGAACACTTGTAAAATTATAACTTATATCTATACTATAGATTTTGAGAACTATTATAAGTTACCTAGACCCCAAGTAAACCAAACCAAAATCAACAATTGGGCTAAAGAGAATGATTTGAATAACACCCTTTCCCTATGGATGTATTCTAGAAATCAAGTGTTTTTAGACTTCAATAACAACATTCCCATCAGCCAATTTAGACTTGAGATTAGGATGATCATGATTATGATGAATAAGTTTTTTTGTAAATCTAATCACTACATATATGGATAAAATTTGGGTTCCCTTAGTCTATTTTATGGTTGAAAAATGTTTCACCCCTCCTCTTAGTGAAGTATTAGCACCTATTTGAGTAGACATGTTTTTATAGTCAAGAAAAGGAATAAAACCCAATCTATATGATATCATACCTTCTAGACACCCTTCTTTCACAACCAAGATTCCAAATTTTAGAGAATGGTCACCTAGTGGAACTTAAATAGTTTCATAATATTATTCAAAATTGCACATATTCAATTACAAGGACCACATCCACTTCATTTGTGATTATGTTTATCTAGACTTAATTAAGTGATCAAAAACTCAAAATAATTAATTGAATGATAATTTAAGAAATAAGAACAACATAATTCAAATATTTCTATCTCTGAGAAGAGATGTTTTATTGATCAAATTTGCAAACCTAAACATATGCCTATCTCTAAGAAGAGATGTCTGATTTCCATTTCAAGTTAAATATTAATTTATACATGTTTTTAATGTGTTATGATGATGTTTAAGGTCACCAATATCAAGGGATATTTATTATTTCAACTTCCACAATTTACAACAATACATAATTTGAGGAATTACTATTTTTAGAAACTTACTATTTTTAGACTGCACTACTAAAATTAAAATTTAGGGCACTTCCACTAGGTTTTTTGGGGCCAAAATCCATTGATAAAATATCCATGACATCTCACCACATTATCCTTGTTATTATCTTTCCAATTGTTCAAACGGTGAGTCAATTAGAGCTACGATGCAAAAGTTATGGCTCCTAGAAGTTTCGTCATCAATTGGGGTGAACCCATCACCTGAATTATTACCTGAATTGTTACCCAGATCACTAAGGCCATCACTTGTATTCTAATTTCAAGATTACTCCCCTTAATCAAAAATTTAATTGAGTCCATGGGAGACATATGGATATACCCAAATTGCACCATTATCAAAATTAAAGGAATTTAGGGCTAACCCTTCAGGCTACCCATCCATGTTCTAAATAAGATAGCAAAGTAGGAGGTAACATATTAATTATTCCATGTAATAGATGGTTTGTGTAGAATAAAAAAGAAAGGGATCCTCTAGAAACTCTCAATAACTATTGGGAATACCATATTCAAATAGTGGGAAAATGTTGAAATAACATCTAGACACTAGACATATTTTAATTTATAGTTAGATGAACTAAGGCAATGGGATCTCTAAGATAGGGTTAAAAAAAATTTGAAATCCAAAGGAATAAATGTGTCTTATAAATGCTAGCCTAACCCTTATGACCTGATGTACACAAAATGATCTTCATTCTTAAAGGTCATGGGAAGATTGAAGAAATAGAATATCATTCAAAAGATAGGATGATGAGGGAACAAAAGGGAAGTGATGACATATGGAAACTACGGCCAAGAAAATATTGATTGTTAGGTAGTGCACCTATTAGACCTCTTTTAGCCCAATCACAATTAGAGCCTAAGACTGAGGCACAAATTGAGCAAAGTCTAGAATAAAGGAGGCCTGATCAGATATCATCATCTTTAATATAGGTTGAGGAATAAGGATCACCAATTGAATAAATTCACATGTAGCATTAGACCCTAGGGAGATAATTTAATATGATTTGAAGATGTTTTCTAATTCCATGGATCTTGGATTTTCAAAAGGAGGAAGAGAAAAAGGATGATTGCTTCAGGAGCTTCAAGTGGAAAATAGGTGGAGACCCCAACTCAAGAAGTGACATAATCCTCCTTTGGTGTTAAGTTTGATCCAATGACTACCATTTTATAAAGGATAATTGATAAGGCCATAGTTAGTGGAGAGGGTTTCAATTTTAAAAAATTGGAACCTTTTATCTAATTAACTCTAGTTGGAGGACAAAAACCTAGGGAGAACCCAATGTTTGAAGAAAATGTTCTTGAATTGGCCTAGGAATAGTCAGATCAATTTCAAATAATGATCAAGGTCATCTTAAATAAGAATAAGAATTTGAAAGAATGAGCCATATTGTAAATCAAATAAGATAGATTTAGTAAATTTAAAGATACCATGGCTAATTTATTCAATTCTATAAAGTAAATAAAGACTAGACAAGAGGTAGTGAATAAACAAAGCACCATGGTTATAAGCCAAGTTGGCTAATGGTAGGCTTTAGTATCCAAAGTGAAGGATTTGATCAAAGTCTTGACTAAAAATCAAATAACTAAGTTTAGGTTAGTCAACCTAACCCACCTAAATATGGATATGGATATATTAATGTATAAGGTCAAGGCCATGAGTAGCTAATCCTAACATATGGAGGACATGTATAAGGACTTAAAATAGAAATAGGGTAAGATATTACACATTTTGGATAACTTAATAAAATATCCCACCACCTTTAGTCCATTAGGCCTTTTCTCTAATGAGGATTTCAAGCATAAAACAAATCAATTCATGCAAGAGGTGAGGAATCAAGGACAAGGGAAAATAAGGGCTAATAACAAGAAGATTATGGGCTTACTTTTGTCATCATAAGAAATAAATAGGGCATGCTAGGATCATTAAAAAAGATTTAGAAAGGGATGAGATGGATCTCAAGGGCCAAAAAGAACAAGAAAATGAATTGTTCATGAGACCTATCATTTATCTATTCCTGATCAATGAACAACATTATAGAATGAAGAGCTTGCATGGAAGGTAAAAGACTACATTAGCACAAGGTTCTCAATGTCAAGCTAGTTGACTTACGATATTCTATTTTATAGAGACATTGTATAATTTTGAAAATAGAATATTCTTTTTGTAAAGGAATGTGCAATTTGTAAAAGCAAATTACTTATAGGTTAGTCATTTTTAGTATTTAAAAAGGCTATAGATTGTTTATAAGAGGACAACTATCTTTAATATTTGACATGACTAGCCGACATACCTCATGAATTGTGTATATAAAGAGGTATTATCAATTATAAAAGTGGCAAGTTTTTGAGCCAAAAATATATTGTAATGTTTGATAAAATTAATACATGCAAGGAGTTCTATAAAGTTTGTCCACATTTGCTTATATGAATTGCTATCATAATTTCTCTCTCATTTTTCTAGTCTCATTTTCATATTTGAATGGTTCTTATGAATTATGGATGTGCATCCTTAAATGTAGAGTTGATAATTTTTTCTAATTCTAGATTAGTTGAAAGTTATTAGTTTTACTTCATTCTATTTTCTCTTCTTACCTCTGGGTTAATGTTATTTGCTTGTAGAGGGTAAAATTCTTATAGTAAATATTGTTCTTATTTGCATCTTTTCATACCTTCCTTAGATGTTTTTCTGATGTGTGATAGGATTTGAGATTATGCTAATTCACATTATATATTGGTTAAATACATATTCAAATGAAATTGGAACTTTGTCATAATGTTTGAAATAAGGATCAACAACACCTCTTTTTTCTACCTTACCCTTCCTTTTGCTTTTTCTTATAAATTAATCGTAGATTAGCTTCATTGTGAATACTCATTTTGTCTTAGCTTTAGATATAGGTTTAATAATAATTAAATTTAAATATCATAGATCATATTCAAAATCAAAGATCAACTATTAGGCCACAATGGCTCCCAACCACCAACTAATATAAATGTGTGAAACAATCCACTTGTTCTACCTCTATTCCACCAAAGATAATAGGATTATCACAACCTATAACTCATGCATTGAATTCTCTAAATTAAAAAATGAGTAGTGTTTCTTAAACACTAAGAACCACCTATGATACACTTTTAGGCATCAACATAGACAAGAAAGTATCTTTGGAATCCTACACATTCAATCAAAAGCTTTAGTATGATTTATTGATCTTCTTTTTTAATAATTAATTAGATGCTAAAGTTGAGTATTGTTGCTTGATATTTTCTATTATATGTTGTATTTCAAACATTTATTAGTCAGCATTGAGATAAGCTTTGTGTTGTGTGATACAATTAGATCAACTAGATTGACCTAGTTGCCTATGTGTTTAGTTATCATTTTTATAACTAAAACTAAATCATCCAGATTTAGATCATTTTAAATCTTTCTATATTACAAAAATTAGTTGACCATCTCAACCTAATCTATTATAGATTATTTTGTTTTCCTTCCTATATAATTAAATTTACAACTCAACCTAATATATTTTAGACTATTTTTTTCCTTCTTATATAACTTAGTCAACTATCTTGACCTAGTCTAATATAGATTGTTCTATTTTCCTTCTTGCAAAACTAAGTTGACTAGCTCGATCTAGTCTATTACAAACTTTTCTACTTTATTTCTTGTAGAACTCAATCAACCATATCAACCTAGTATTTTATATATTTTCTTTTTTTTATTACATTTTAAATACATTTATATGTTTTAATTCATACCTATTGGATGATTTAGTTATCTCTCCACTTTTGGACTTTTTATAACTTAGTAAATTACTACATCAACCTGCTCAACTCTAAACTAGTTGGATGATCTAGTTTACATGTTGTCCTATCACTTTCATATTCAAAAATTCATTGACCTATCCAAATATGTAGTACTTGGATGACATAGCTATTTTTCACACCTGAATTTCATCTGATCAATCTGAAATAGTATCTGGTTGACTTAGTCTTATTCCCATAATTTTCCTCCTTAAACACATATTATATATTCTTAGATTTCTTTTTCCTTTATTTACACATCATGATATCACCTATAAAAATATTTTTTAATAACCTTAAACCATTAAGATGATACAAGGGTTATTCTTTTTTACCTACTTTAGCCACCTAATAAGATAATCCCTCATGGTGCACTTTTTCCTATCCATCATCTATTGATTTCAACATGGTTTAAATCACCCAAACTAATGTTGTAGATGGTTCTAATCCATTTCTCACTTCTCAGGATACTACCTTATACAAATTACCTTTCTACACCATTGGAGCAATCAGTACAAACTTAATGAAAAATCTCATAGGGAATCTTCTAATAGGAAAAATCACTACTTTTAAGAATGGAAATATTCCTCCTACCAATACTAACATTCTTCCTATTAATAATCTTAATACATCACCTTTAAATAATAAAAATAAAAATACACAAATTGATTCTATTCAAATTATTTCCCAAATAGTCCAATGAATCCTATGAAAATGAAATACACCTCTCAAATGATGAAAATGCAACATCATTTATTAAAAATGACTAATCAACTTACTCTTATATTACATCAAAATAATCAAAATTTTATTTCTCTTCCTCTTAGATATATAAATGTGAATATAATTCCACAACCCCTTATACATAATAAGATGCTTCAAAATATACAAAATGAACCTTTATCTCCTTTCATTGTATCCATTGATATCAGAAACATTTCTTCAACTATTAAATATTATGAAACTAAATACCATGAATATTTTCTTAAGGCATTTGGTAATATCTATAAAGAATAGATCATAAAAAATACCTTTGATACTACAAAATTTTTAGTTAAAACATTTATAGGAAATGTTTTATAATGGTATAATAAGTTTCCTCAATAGTCCATCGCACAATTAGAAGATTTAGTTAATTCTTTAGTCAAGGAATTTCAATAAAATGATCTTCCATAAAATTGTCTTAGTCATTTTATCAATGCTAAGTAATCAACCTCTGAATTAGCTCACAATGTCATCAAATGATGGAAATAATTATCTCATAAATTAGATCATAATGTGAAATATTATAATCTCTTCAAATTATTGATCACTGCTTTAAAACCTTCACTTTAGTATAAGATCTAAACTTTTTCTCCAAAACCTTTAAAGGAAGAATTTGATCAAGCTAAAATTTAAGATTTCCTTATGAAACAATTGTTAGGATGTGTTCACATTATTAATTTTTTAATAACATAAATATTGTTAGTTAAAACAATATTACATTAATGCGTTTGTGTGGGATATTATTGTTATGAATAATAATATTATTATACTAAAAACTTTTATATAGCTAATTGGTTAGTGTGTAATTATATTATCAATGATAATATAGTAGTTTCTTGTAATTGAGGTTATTATAAACAACCCACATAGATAGGTTTCATATTAAATGAGTTATTAGAACAACTAATATATTGTTAGTGAATTGTTTCCTAGATTTTAGGAGAAACTTTACTTATATATTTGTGTAACCATCTAAATGTAATATAGAGTATGGAATTAAATAATATTTATGTTTAAAGTATTCTCTACTATGAAAATATAGTTTTTACCAATATTTGGTATCAAAGAGATCTTAGTCTTGCCTTGTGATGGAAGAATAAATGATTTAAAGGGGCATGTTCATTGATTGCCATGGTTACCTCTGTGAATGAGAAGTTAGTGTTGAGCTATGGTAGTTATGTATATTTTAGTGATATTGTTATCATGTAGTGTATTTTTTGTGTAGTATTACTCTATTTAGTCTTAATGTTCAATGCTCAATAAAAAAGAAGATGTGATTGTTTTAATTTGCCTGAGTATGGATAGTAATGATGTGCTTAGTCTGTTGAAAAGTGTTATAGTATTTATTATATCTAGTAGACTTTAGCTCCATTTAAATCAAAGTGTTTTATATATCTACAAAAATAATTTTGACTCCTTGTAAGTATTTTTTATGCACATTTTTATTTATATTCACAAAAGAGTTGTGTTTTGAGAAAAGGAGAAAATAAACTACTAGATCATGCATAATCACATCTCAAAGTCCATGTTCTGCTAGATAAAAATTCATCCATTCTTAGCCATCATTCTTCCATGCACAAATAAACCAAGTATTTCTACTAATATTATTTTCACCAAGTTATCCTTGCAACTACATCATTCTTAAAAATTATTCTTGAGTTTATAGTATGCACTGGAATGTATGTTTGAAAGGGCATGTTCATATCTACAGTTTTAAACTTATATTCCACTCTCTTGCCATCCAAGTAAAATGTAGGCACCCTAGTTTTTCTCCAATACAAGATCAAAAAGATGCCAATTTTGATCATTTCCTTCTATCTGAGCTATCTTGATGGCATAGCATCTTGATAGTGGTTTCAACCCATTGATTCATTTCAGTACATTTTTTTCCAAAATTGGCAATGGTATTTAGGTTGTAAAGTTGATTATGTCATAAGTCAAAATATAAATAGCAATGAGTCAAGTTATAATTAAAGTATTATATTTTTGTTAGACATTAAGAGTTTGTTGGTATATACTTAATTATATATTTAAGTTTCACATAGTTTATAATTATTAGATTTATTTATTTTGGTGATTCTCTTAGTGTCTTAGTCAAAATTTGTTTTAAGTTTTTAGATATTTTAGTCTTATATTAAAAAGTGTCAATTAGTATTTAATTGGATTTTGTAATCTAATATTATTTTACTTATCTATATAGAGTATTTATTGTCATCAAATTCTAATATTGTCAAAAATATAAAAAGAGTCAACATCAAGAGTTAGAGTCATAGTCAAAAGTATTCAAATGTAAAAGGATGCATTATCACTTGTATGTGACATCCTAACTCAAATGTTGAAAGTTTTAGTTATGTGTGTGTAGGAGTCTTGTCATCAAAAAAAACATGAGCTTCATCAACATATAGATTGAGTAAGAAACATACCTATTGGAGGTCGAAGGCAACAGAGGTAGGAGGCTCTATATGCCTCTCATTAGCCACTAGTAATAGGGCCACTTTTGTTCTAGTGGCACATTTTATTTTTGGTTGTGTGTTTAATTTTAGTTTTGTGTGAATAAGAATAGATGATGTATACATGTTTATAATTTTAATAAGTGAACTAAAAAATCCTCTATAACTTATCTAAAATGTTACAATGAAGAGAGCTAGTAATTTTACTACACAACATGATGTGTTTTATGGTAATCCACATATAAAACCATTTTTTTATGGTTTTCAGTCATTCACTTGAAAACCATTCCATTTTAGTTGTTGGTAAGACATATGTAAAATGATTAGTAGAGTTTGTGATAGTCTTGTGAAAATCATTGAATCATGAGTACATGTGCTGATATGGGATAGATGTTTTCCCCATGTTCATATTAAAGGGGTGTAGACTAGGGTTTAATAATGTTTAGAAGGGGATGAATGTTAGGATGTGTTCACATTATTACATTTGTAATAACCTAAATATTGTTAGTTAAAATAATATTACATTAATAAGTTTGTGTGGTATATTATTGATATGAACAATAATATTATTATATGGGGAGGTTTTATATAGTTATTTGTTTAGTGTGTATTTATATTATTAGTGATAATTGTTGACGCAAAAGATTTCACCCTTGGTAGGAGGCCGAGCTCCTTCCTTCTTCATGAAACAATGGAAACTCCCCTCTCACCTATGGGATAGGTGAAGCTGGAGGGGAGAGTCTCTAGATGAGGGCAAGCTCCCTCTGATGTATCTTTTAGGTCTTGGTTTCTCCTACTGCTAACAACTAAAATGAAAAGTGGGGGATGAAAAGAGAGAGAGAGAAGTGCTAAAAATAGAACCTAAGCCTAAAAATTAAAGGTGATACACTAAAAAATGTAACCCACCCAGCCCAAACATACACTTTTCACCAAAAAGGAGTGCCTATACACTTCATCTAAAGTGATAAAACCCTCTACATCAGTGGGTTAGGGGTCCATGGAAATACAAGGAGGAAATAACTACTAGAGGCATTCTGAGACACACTGCAGCAGCCTATCCACTTCACCTATACTCCTCTAGGGACACTTTTAACAGACCTATAAAAGGAAACTCACAAATTGCACTAGACATGATGAAATCATTCTGCAAAAGCATTAATAAAATGACTTAACATAGAATCAGTTGCATAGACATATACTAAAGATGCAAAACTCAAAATGGAGGTAAAAATGTTGTGTTTCGATTCAAGGTAAGTTTTTGGTAGCTCTGCCTTACAAGCCCCGAGAGATTTTTTGGCAGCATTTACCTTAAGGCTGAGAGTCGATCTATTCTTGAATGAGAAGTTTACCATATATAGAAAGAGGAAGAGAAACATGGCATTTCCTGGGAAAGAATTTGGTGCCCTTTTTTGTAAGTGGCCTATGTGCATTCTGAATCTTGGGAAGAGGAAACCACTATTATTGATGTCATTTCTTAGAAAAGGCCTACTAGAACCATGTTATACAATTGCAAAAATTGACTTTGGCATTTAAGCATTAATGAAAGAACATGACTGCACCTCTTTTCTACAATTAGACTATAGTTTGTCCCCTCATCAATGCCAACTACAGAAAAATAGGTCACACCACTCATTTGCAATAACTCTCCATCTCTTCGCCACTTGAATTGCTTTGTCTTTTCTACTCCTTGTCTTCTTCCTGCTCTTTCAACCCTCGGGGGTGATCTTCTAGTAGGTCGCTACATTCCTCAAGCTCCTTTCATGGTTGGCACTCTGACAGTTTAAAACACAAATGGTTACTTCACTGTGTTAACTTTGACATTCACGCGGTCATCACCCAACGGCTAGTTCATTTGCTTAAATTTGATAGCTTTTAGGACATCATTGTCCTCGGAAAAAGTCATTAGGTCTTTTGTTTTAGGCTTTTTCCCTATGGTTTTTCTATTTCAAGCCTTTTCCCATAGATAAAAAGTCTGTGGGAATTGGCTACTTTGACTTTTCTATGGGCTCTTTGACTTTTTTACATCTTCAGGCCCCTTTGAAAATCCTTTCCCCAAATTCCTTTAGGCCTTTTGAAGCTCTCTCTGCCCTCCATAAGGGATTTTAGATCTTGAACTGCCCTCTGCAAGGGATTTTAGGCCTTGAACTGCCCTTTAGCTATACGACACACCCTTGAACCAAGCCATTAAACCAAAATTGGTTCAACGGTTCAATCAGTTCAATGATTCAACCATTGTGCACTGAGGCCATTAAACCAAGCCCCTTGAACTGATTCATTGAACCTCCTTATTAAACTGATGCAATTGAACCAAAGTGTTGAACTAGTTCAATGGTTCAACACTGCGTGATGATGCCAAGTGAGCCAACCCTTTAAACTTGTCGATGAACCAAATGATTGAACCAATTCATTGAACCAGTTTAATAGTTTAATGAAGTGCACCAAGCCCATTGAACTTTGGCATTGAATTGTCTGATTAAATTGGAAGCCATTTTGAACTGACTAAATTGAATTGAGTGATGGACCCTGCATTTGAACTAAGCACCAAAGTGTTGAACCAACTGAGTTGAACCAGGCTTGAACCAAAAGCCATGAAGTAAGTGATGAACCAAGCCTAGAAATTAAAGTGATGGACTTGAAGCGATGAACTAGGATTTGAAATGGAGTGATTGAACTATCGATTGAACCAAGGCTTAAACCAAGGCTGATTAAACTACCGATTGAACCAGGCATTGAACCAGGTTCAATGCTTCAATGATGCTAACCTTCTTCATGATTTTTCTTCAGATAAGAGCCCAAAGAGTCTTGAAAAAACCTATCACTCTCTGAACTAATCCTTCATGCGCTTAAGGACTAACCTATAGAGTCTATAAAAATCCAAAACCTATAGAGTCTATAGAAATCCAAAACTTGCAGAGTCCATAGATTTAGACCTGCAGAGTCTGTAGATATTCTATAGAGTTCATAGAAATGAAAAGATTCATGCAAAATTGAAAAATGAAATGGCCTAGAATAGTATGGATAGAAGGGGACCAATTTTTGGCCTATTGGGAAAAAAATGGTCAACAAATTGGTGACTCCTAGGGGAAGCATGCCTGCTATGCTTAAAGACCAATTGCCTTGTAGTCCATTGGGAACAGAGTCAGATGTAGCTTGAATAAAAATCAGCAATAGCCCCACAAGATCCAAGAATCAAACATGAAGCTTTTTTACCCCACACATAAAGGGAAAAACACACAAGGCTAAAAATGCTATATGTGCAAATTGCACTTAGGGAAAGCAAGAAAGAAATTGAAAACAAACTACTATATATAGCTAACTAGGAATGTTTGCCTCCCTCCTGGGTCAAAGGGTAATTTTCTTAAGTCCCCTTCTTGGTAAGAAGACTTATGGTGCCAGGCAAGCAACTGAATGAAAGAGAGTTGGTGACTTGCTCCTCTTGCTTGTCACCTGGATTGGCTCGTATCTGAGTGGATCAAAATCAAACATAATCCTGACATATGTGTACTCTACTTGTCCTTAAAATCTTGTTGAATGATAGTCCCTCATACTAGTGCTCATCACCAAGAAATCAATAGCTACTGGCTCATCACCATAATCCCTTTGATATGTATAGCTCCCTTGCAGTGCATCATGGTCTGACTTGTTTCCCTCTGCTTCATTAAAGACTCTATCAGACTCATCCTCTGCTCCATCTTGGCCTTCTTAAATAAGGGTGACTGTGGTGATGTTTGAAATGGAATCACAAACTGATTGCTCATCCCATAGAACATCACCTCTCTATTCAAAGCTTTCTTCTTCAAGGCATTTCTCCAGGAAGACAGACCTCTCCTTTTCCTCCTTGATGATCAGGATCTCTAGATGTTTAAAGATATCCTCCTAATCCTCCTCCAACTTAGGCTCTTCAGCATAGTCATCCTCCTCATTGAAGCAACAAAAAAATTCATCAAATAAGGGGGAAAGAGCTCACCATGCTTTTGTTCCTCCTCATATTACTGGAACATTTGCATATATATAAGACCTACATCTTCTTCATTGCTGATGATGTCTTCACAGGGAGCCTCCATGATGATTTCACCTTCGTTGTCACTCATGATATCCCCTTGGGAAACTATAGCTTGGATCTTCTATTCCTCACTCACCTCCTACATAATAGGTTCCTCTTTGAGAAGGGGTGAAGTGGGAAAACCATGTGGAAGAGGAGGCAATCCTTGAGCTAGAATCAAATGATTCTCCTCCTTCCACTTGGCCAATACTTCATCAATATCAGGTGCAGCCTAATATCTCTCTTGGAAATGTGTAGGTGGGGTGTGTTCAGACATGGAATGTGCCATTGGGTTTGAACCATCCATCACACACTATCTAAGGAATCTCTCTCTGGATTCCAACTTTGCAATTCTCTTGGCCATATCCTCTTGGAAAAGCCTTTCTTAAAGGTCACCAGTGTCATCGTGAGCAGGAGTAGCCTCATCTTCTTCAAGGTTTTGAAAAAAACCTTGTTTCTCCTCCTTCCTACCCCTTGATTCTACCATTTTCCCTTAGTTTAAGATCTCAGAATTGGAATTTTGCTCCTACAAATAGGCAACAACTATGTTTTCTCCAAGGTCTTGTGGCTCCTCCACAAGGTCTAGAAGTTCTATCTCTCTTTCACGGAGCAAACTCATCCTAGCCTCTAAGTCTTAAATTTGCTTGGCTAGATTATCTTGAAAGAGTCTTTCTTAGAGGTCACCAGCATCATCCTCTTCAAGGCTCTGGGCTAGTTCTTGGCATTCCTTCCTCCAACCCAAAATTTGCACATCATGTTGAAAAACTTGGGGAGGTTGAGGAATGCTGGGAAGAGACTGTTGATGCACTGGAAGAGTCTCTAGAAGAGTGATGTGCTAGCTCATGGTATTCCCCCTAGTGGAAGATTCATGATCTAAGGAGTTTAGAAGGTTCATCTCCATGGGAGGTTGTTTTGATGCCCTCTGGTGTTGGAAAGCCAGGCACATGGGATTGAGAGCAGATGCATTAGATGAGTTGGAATGGGTGAGTGTTATTTGATAGAAAGGATTTGGTGCAAAAGAGGGGGCTTTCTTTAGAATAGGAGGGGGCACATAAGGCTGACTACCTTGAATAAATGGATTTATCCATTTTACTACCTCCTCCTCCATGGATTGCAAGGCTTGTGCTTGCCTAAACAAACACTCCTCTTTATAGATCAGTTCCTGTTGATATCTGTACTGCTCCTCCAATCTATCAATCTCCATTATCTGCTTCTCAAACTCTAGGGATACTTCCCTTATCATTGTAGGGCAACTAGGAGGGTTGCTTAGTGATATTCTCTAAAAATCTTGAGTCTGATCATAGTCACATGAAGGAAAATAAGACCCATGATTTTGTGTAAAGGAATTATACATACAAAAATATGATTTCTGATGGCACTAGGTTGCTTAACCAGTTGATTCAACTCAAAGTCACCATTGGTGTTAATGTAAAAGCCTCCAAAGGCTAGTCAGTTGAAGAACACACCAAAAATTCTTCAACTCTTTGGACACAACTTGTCCTAGTTAGTCCCACTAGGTGTGCCAAAAACTATTGACCCAAAAGATTGCACCCTTGGCAAGAGGCTAAGCTCCTGCCTTCTTCACACAATAATGGAAACTCCCCTCTCACCTATGGGACCAGTGAAGCTAAAGGGCAGAGTCTCTAGATGAGGGCCAGCTCACTTTGATGTATCTTTTAGGTCTTGGTTTCTCCTACTGCTAACAACTAAAATGAAAAGGGGGGATGAAAAGATAGAGAAAAGTGCTAAAAATAGAACCTAAGCCTAAAAAGTAAAGGTGATAGACTATAAAATGTGACCCACCCAGCCTAAACATAAATTTTCACTAAAAAGGAGTGCCTATACACTTCATCTGAAGTAAGAAAACCCTCTGCATCAGTCGGTCAGGGGTCCATGGAAATACAGGGAGGAAATAACTACTAGAGGCATTCTAAGACACACTGCAACAACCTATCCACTTCATCTTGAACTACCATCCACAAGGGCTTTTGGGCCTTGAACTACCTTTTGGCTATAGGGCACAACCTTGAACCAAGCCGTTGAACCAACCCATTGAACCAAAATTAGTTCAATGGTTTAATCAGTTCGACGATCCAACCACTACGCACTGAGCTCATTGAACCTCCTTATTGAACTAATGTGATTAAACCATAGCATTAAACTAGTTTAATGGTTTAGTGCTGCACATCGATGTCGAGTGAACTAAGCCTTTGAATTTGCAGATGAACCAAATGATTGAACTAATTCATTGAACTGGTTCAACAGTTCAATGAAGCATGCCAAGCTCATTCAACTTTGGCATTGAACTATCTGATTAAATTGGAAGCCACTTTGAATTGATTGAATTGAACTGAGAAATGGACCCTGCATTTAAACTAAGCACTGAAGTGTTGAACCAACTAAGTTAAACCAAGATTGAACCAAAAGCCATGAAGAAATCGATGAACCAAGCCTAGAAATTGAAGCAATGGACTTGAAGTGATTGAACTACCGATTGAACCAAGGCTCGAATTAAGGCCGATTGAACTAGGCATTGAACTGGGTTCAATGCTTCAATGATGCCAACATTCTTCATGATTTTTCCTCAGATAAGAGCCTGAAGAAGCCTTGAAAAAACCTAGCACTCTCTAAACTGATCCTTCATGCACTCAAGGACTAACCTGCAAAGTCCATAGAAATCCAAAACTTGTAGAGTCCATAGAAGTCCAAAACCTACAAAGTCTGTAGATTTAAACTTGCAGAGTCTATAGATATTCTATAGAGTCCATAGAAATGAATAGATTCATTCAAAATTGAAAAATGAAATGGCCTAGAATAGCAAGGATAGAAGAGAACCGATTTTTGGCCTGTTGGGAAAAAAATGTTCAACAATAATATAATTGTTGTTTATAATTGAGGTTGTTATAAACAACGTACATATATAGGTTCCATATTAAATGAGTTGTTAAAACAACTCATGTATTTTTAGTTAGTTTTTTCTTATATTATAAGAGAAACTTTACCTGTATATTTGTGTAACCATTTGAATGTAATATAGAGCATGGGATTGAATAATATTTATTATGTTTAAAATATTCTCTACTATGCAACTCTAATTTTTACCAATAACAATTTGAACTAATTTATAGATAAAATAAGGAATATTTTCAAACCTAAACTGACAAATTTATAGGTATTACTTGTATACACATAATATTTTCAAACTTTGATCAATATTGGTGCTTTATATATTATATTATCCCATCAAGACTCAATCTCTCTAAGTGTACACCCTAAGTGGTACATGAGGAAAGGGTGGGAAAACCATTAGAGATTCATAGTATTTTTCTCCCTTATTACCATTTATTACCACTTTGACTAGTTCATAAAATGTTCCACTAAGCTATTACTCCTCTTTTCACACACCTCTAGTCATTTCCCATATTCTATACCTCTTTTCCTCACCATAATCCCCTTTTAATAGTTTATTATACTAGATCAACTAGGTTGACCCTATATTATTATGGGTGAAATTAATTTAGGGTCTAGATCGACTCTTGGCCGACCTAGGTTGTGACCAAATGAAAATTTATCCATAATAATACTAGGTTGATTGGGTCGACCCTATTGGCTAAAACTTTTAGAAGGGCATAGGGTTAAATTTACCTACATATATAAGATAATTTCATCATTATTTATCATGTTCAAGAGTTATTATTCACTTATACTTATTTATAATCTATTCTTCCACCATTCTAATTGATGAGTTTTAGCTTAGGGTTTATACTTGAAGAATCTAGTCCTATGGAGAAGTCTTAGATGCTTTGGCCTTTCTCAGTGATCCTTAAAAAACACAAAAACCTCTTGTGAAGCCCCAGTGTCTAAGTGAGAGATTATGTCTTGATGGGTTCATCTTTTAGGTAAGTATTCTCTAACTTTACTCCTCTCTTTGGTAGATATAAGTAGCATAAGTACTGGCTTTGAATAATATTATTCTTCTTCTCCATGCATTAGGGACTCACTCATACATAGCCTAATTTAGATTCTCTTATGCATGTTTATTTCTATTTGTTTACTAACCCTCATATTGTTCCATAAGCTTTAGTGAGAACTAGATTAGATTTATTTAATTTACTTATTAGTAGAGTGAATATGATAACATAGGGCTTAGTTAGGGTTATTACATGATTATGCTAGAATGGAGGCTTTGGAACCCTCCCTAGTATTGTTATTATGATAAGACATCACCTAATTGGGTTTAGTAGATCCATGTATTATTCATGTTCTGATTATCTAATGTACCCCCAATCAAAATTTTAAGTATGATCTATCTTCTCCAAGTTAGGATTGATTTATAAAAATGATGAATTTTTGATTGCATACATTATGGTGAGCCTGATGTGAATCTAACCCTTGCATGTTTTCTTTCACATTTTTCATTATTTTATCATTTTATTTATTATTATTTTATATTTATGATACTAGGTTGATAGGGTCAGTAAAATTTCTAACTTTTGTGTGCAGGTTTAACACACAGTAGTATCCAAATGACTCTATTCTATTTGTACAAGTCTTCATCAAATATATTTTACTGGATCAAATAGGTCAACACAGTATAGGTTTTCACTTCTATATAGTCTACTAGATCGAATAGGTATATCGAGTAATATTATTCATCTCTATAAAACATAATAGGTTGACCAAGTTGGTATAATATTCTAGATAGCTTCCCAAAAAACATACTAGGTCAACTAGGATGGTATAGTCATCTTCACAGGGTTTGACAAATAGGGACATGTGTAACTAGGTTAACCTAGTCGACATAGTTGGTAGAATTTGTAAGTAATATTCAAGGCACTTCAACAAAAATCTCACATTCCTCTACATCTTACAACCCACCAAGGATCCTTTCTCTCTTCTCTATCATTTCATTTCTTCTATTTAGCTCTATTTTTCATATTTTGTAGTCTTTAAAACTATCCTTATACAACAAACTAGGTCAAATTGGTCAACCTGTTTCTATATTTTGCCTTCTATCTAAAAGACTAAGTCAACATTATCGACATATTTCTTAATAAACCCTTTCTTTAATAGTATAATAGTGACACTATCAACTTTGTTATATAATGTGTGTATACAATGTCATCTAAATTGACACTTTACCATGTTTTAAAGTTGGAATTAACATTTATATGCTAGTAATTACTTCACACTTTCAATTTTAGTTTATTTCATACTTAGAATAGATCACAAAGTCTAACTAGGTGGTTTTCAATATACCATTTAGTTTCACTACTTTTCTCTTTCTTGCACACACTGCCAAATCACATAATTTCAAAATGAATTTTAATAATTGTCTACCCAAAGCCCACCTACTTGGATTTCATCACCAAGGAAGAATTTGACTTGGTTTTATGTTGAATTATAAACAAATGGTCAATGGTATATATTGGAAAAGTACCTAACACCCTTATCATTGTAGGATTGTGAAGTGAGGGGGTAGGCCCCAATAACAAGCCAATACCATTACCAACATAGATCACTTTCAAACCTAAACATCCTTAAACCATCCATAGATTGGTTTTTAGTTCCTTGATTTTAGCCAACTTCCTTTTCATACTTAAAATAACACTCTAATAATCTACATTCACGATGAACACCTAGTTAGAGTTTACTTTCAAAGTTGACTTCTTGTTCTTTGCTCATTAGACGTTAGATTTCAAAAACATGCATTGGCCATCATTGGTGCAAGGTTTTTTTCTATGTGCCTCAATTGGATCATCCTTATTGACTCAAATGATTGTGTTTCCTTTCATTTTTTCTTGAAATTACATTTCAATATTTTTAGTACACATCCATTCTATTTAACACAATATTTTATAGACTATTTTCTCCCTATTTATAGTACTAAATCAACCCAAATGAACCTATATATCTTTTTCTAGTTAGATAATAGTAGTAGGTTGACCTAGTTGACTCTATACTCTTATTTGTCTCCATTTTACTCAAATTGTGGTACTAGGTCAACCCAATTGACTCTGTACTCTTACTACTTACCCCATCTGTCTGACTTAGTTATCTATATTTCTTTCTTAGAATTTTGTTCATTTCTCTCAAGTCATTATGAATTCCCCTATAAGAATCTTCTTGGATAACCTGAATCCATTTAGATACTATATGGGATGTTCATTTCTCCCTCTCTTGTCTTCTCAAGAAAACCCTCACTCTTAGGGCACCTCTTCCCCTCCTTCATCTTTGGCTTATAACATGGTGCAAATCACACCTCAAGATGAAGTAGGTGGATCTAATCCTTTTTATACCTATTAATATAATTCCAATCTTCAAACTAGTGTGGGATAAGTTACCACAAGTTTAACAAACAATCCCATTAATAATCCATCTTCTAATAACCCTCCCCCTAATACCAATTTGGGAAGTTCTCCTACAAACACCAAATGACTAATTTATATGACTTAACTTCTTACATAAGTCATAGAAAATATGAACATAATGTAAACTTATAACACCTTTAAAATGATGAAACTACAACAAAATTTGATTATAATGGATAATCAACCTCTAAATATCCATCCTCAAGCCAATCATAATTATATATCTTGCACCTCTTAGATATGTGATAGGTAATGTTATTCCTAAACCTATAATAAATAAAAAATGATTCAAACCATTCAAAATGAGCCTTCAATTCCCTTCATTATGTCCATTGATATAGGTAACATATCTCTAACTATAAATTATGATGGGACTAAAGACCCTGCATCATTTCTCAAATCCTTTGTCAATCTTTAAAAAGAGTGGATCCAAACTAATACCTTCACCATTACTAAACTTATAGTTAAAACCTTCACTAGTGATGCATTAGAACGGTAAAACCAATTTTTCAACACTGAATTTGGTAACTTGAGGATTTTGTCAATCCTTTAGTTAAATGTTTTCAACATAATTATCTTCCTAAAAATTGTATCATTAATTTCATCAATGTTAAGTAATCTCCCACTAAATCAGCTCATGATTTCATCAAATGATGGAAATATCTACCCCATAAATCCAACCATAACATGATTGGTGATAAATTGTTTAAAATATTTATCACTAATTTATATCCTTATATTTAATATAAGGTTTAAAATTTTTCTCCCCAAACACTTAATGAAGCTCTTAACCAAGTTAAACATCAAGACTTTCTCATGAAGCAGTTCAAACCTAATCCTAAATTCCTTAAAGGATATTTTCAAACATATGCTAATGTTATCACTGACAATATTTGGTAAACCAAACTAGGGTTACCAAAGCTGACATTCCTTCATCTTCTCACACACTCATTTTCTATTAAATGAAACACTTTTAACCACCCTCTAAACCTTTTAATTATCTTAACAATCCTCCTACGTGGTATGATCCTAATCAATTTTATTGGTTCCACACCAAAATTGATCTCTCCAATGAATCCTATAGAGGGATAAATAAATTTTACATCTCTTATATGCTTTGTTAGTCCTTTAATCATGAATCCATAATCAACCTTTGTCATCAAGATTACAATATTACTTCTCAAAAATTACAAGTTTCTAAAGATTCTACCTTAAATAACCAAAAATATTTTCCCACAACTAATAATCAATAAAACACCAAGGATGTTTGTTCTATTAATGATTATTATAACCAGTATTATAGTAATTCTCAATATGTTAACATAGCTAAGGTCAATTATCATCACAACCCAGCTCACAAAGATCTTATCACCAAGCCTAAGAAACCATCTTTTATGGAATAACTTCTCAAAGATACTATAACCACTAATATATCTTTGAAATCCCCTAAGGAACCATCTCCTCCTTTTGAGCCATAACCACTTTTATTCATTTGAAACCTGCCTTACCCTCTAAAACTCACACTGGTTATTCTTCTAAATCCCATTGGAACTTTATTGAAGAACTTAACTCTGTGCCTTTCAAGATTACACTTATAGAGTTGGTTCATACCTGCCCTTATCATCTCAAATTCCTTATGCAACAATTATAATAAATTTAATATCCATATCTTATATATGAATAACCACATTTTATTGAACCTCAACCTACCAATGTATATACCATCAAAACTATGTGTCCATCTTCCAATCTATCTATTGAATTTCTTGAAGAAGATATGATTAATGATGAAATTCTATTTTGTGTTGATGATCCACCACTATTTATTAAAATATCCATTAATACTACCATTATTCATAAAGTCTAAGTTGATGAATGATCTTATATTAATGTGACATATTTATGGCTTATCTAATAACTTGGTTATAACGAGGATCATCTCAAGTAAGCTTACCTTACTTGTCATGGATTTGATAAGACTAATCAAAATCCACTTAGTTGTATTTGGATTCACATAAAAATTATACCTAAGGCCATTCAAGATAAACTTATGGTCCTTGATTTACCCTTATCCTATAATATACTCCCTGGTCTCCCTTGGACTCATAGAATGGGGGTCATTGCTTCTTCTGGTAGCTAATTCATAAAATTATTACATAATGGAAAATGGTATAAGCATGAGGCTGATCCCAACCCTTGGAGTATTTAACTTCTTTATCCAAAATTTAAGTATCACATCCCTACCATTCCTACCATTAATAGTTCTCCTTTACTTGAGTTCATCAACATCAATCCCAACTTACGAGTTACTCTTGATGATTCTAATGATGATGAACCTAATGACATGCAACATACTTGCAACACTACCAAGCTACCTCCTTATATCTCAGAGTGCCTTCCTCCTTATTTACTAACTCATGACCACACTATTCATATTATTGATGAGATCACTTATTTCTCCCTCCATGAAATGCTCAAGAGCCTTCTTTACCATAAGATGCCTTTACTTATAACAACTTTAGAGTGGCCAAATTATTCCAAGATCCTCTCATCATGTATCCATGTAAGTTTAGTAATATTGGTATTTCACCTTCTAAAACTCCCCTTGAAGATTAATCATGTACAATTTTTCCTACATATGGTGATAATTATATAATGGCCTAAGCTCAATCTTGAGACTTGGATGCTTAACATTATCAAAAAAAATTATCTCAAATACATGTTTTTAATTGGGATGTTCATACCATTTCAATGGATCATGAGTTAGATCTCAAAGGCTATGTACGTCTTGTTAATTCTCCACTTCTTGGTACTCCTTGGGTGGTATAACAAATCATACCTTCCAAACTTCCATAAATTTTCACGTCCTCTCTACCACTTATGGATCCCATCATTACATCTGATCCTTCCCACATTAAAGAAACTAATGACACATTGATCTCATCTAATCCATCTACTTATCCTAATTCTAAGATTACATTAGATGCCAAGGCCATCGATGTTTGTTAGATACATTCTAAATATGATCACCATGGTAATGAAATCCTTGATCTCAAAGTAGATGTTGAGTATTATGGTCCTCTTTCAACTTTATATAGTGATGAAGCTATCCTTAAATTAATTCATGATTGAAAACCTCAACATCCTTAACAATATCATAAACTTGGGAATTTCAAAACCAAAGACCCTTGTTTAAATAACTTTGTTGCTAACATTAATCTTTAAGATAATCCAATTTCTTCTTTACCTAATATAGCATATAATTTACAAAATGGTAATGTTATGCTTATCGAAGAAACCACTCACATTGAATATGGTACACAATCATGCCCTTGACCAATTAAAATCTCTTAAGAACCCTCACCTATCAATTATGATAACTTTATCTTATTCTTATATAAATATCATGAGATATTCACTTGATCTTATGAGGACATGCCTAGTATTGACTCTAGAATTATGGTGCATAACATCATCACTTATCCTAATTCCAAAATTATCCATCAAAAACAAAGGAAATTTACACCTAAGTTTTTCACTTTATGTCACAAATAAATTATAAAACTTCTCAATGCTAAATTTATCAAATCAATGGACTACTTAGAATGGGTTTATAACATAGTCCCTATTCATAAAAAGGTCACTATGGTCATTTACATCTGTATTGATTTCCATAAGCTTAATCTTTATTGTCCCAAGGATAATTTCCCTCTCCATTCAATAAATGACATTATCAATTTCACAGCTAATTATGAAATGTTATCTCTTATGAATGGATTATTAGGTTACAATCAAATTCACATTTCCCCTGAAGACCAACATAAGACCACTTTCACCATGGAATGGGGCACCTATTTATATGTTAAAATTCCCTTTAGCCTCAAAAATGTTGTATCATTTTATGAACGAGAAATGATTAAAAAATTTCATGATTTTATCCATAAAATTATTTAAACCTATGTGAATGACCTCATTACAAAGTCTAAAAGTCACAAGACTCATATATTTGATCTTGCCATCATCTTTAACCATCTTCTTAAATACATAGTTAAAAAAAAATCCTTACAAATGTGTCTTTAGTGTCACATTTGTAAAATTATTAGGATTCTTAGTCTCTCTCCATGGCATCGATGTTAACCTTGATAAGATTATTTTTATCATAAACATTCCCATTACTTAGTCCATTTCATACATTTAAACCTATCTCGGTAAACTTGGAGCAATTAGATGATTTGTCCCTAAAATAGCTTACCATATCCACTCCATCAATTCTCTTCTTAAGGAAGGTAATGCTTTAAAATAGATGGATACTTGTCAAAAATCATTTGACAACATGAAAGAGGCATTACTTCACCCACCTACACTTTATCCTCCTTCAAATGATTAACCCTTGATCTTATATAATTCTTCCACACCTATATCATTTGGGGAAATGCTTACCAAAAAATATGATACCAAAAGAGAGTATGTCATCTTCTACATTATCTAAGGCCTCATTGATTATGATAAACATTACATAAAAGTCAAACATGATGGCCTTACCATATATTTTACATCTAAAATTCTTTGATACTATATGCTTTATCAAACCACTTATGTCATCATTCATTCTAACCCCCTTCATCACATCTTATCCAAAGCCTTTCTTCCAAGAGATAGAATTGACAAATGGATAGACCTCCTGATGGAATTTTATCTATGCATTATAATACAAAAATTTGTCAAATGAAAGGTTATACCTAATCAAATATCCATAGCTCCTATGCCCACTACCAATCACCTTCAATATAATATTCCTAAAGATAAATTTCTCTATATTAAAGGTCTCAATAAATCCATTTATCTTAAATATTAATTCCATAAATTCATTTCTAATCTTGAATAAAGTAATCTCAATGAATTTGCTATCATCCTTGATACTACTAAACCAAAAGTAGTTATCAAATAACTTACTAAAATTAATGTCAACTTACATGATGATACTTGGACCCTTCGCTTCAATGGTTCTAAATGCCTTCAAGGAGATAGGACAAGTTTTATTCTTACAATTCATCTTATAAAAATAATCCCTTTAGATTTCACATAAAATTTTACATCACTAAAAATATGGTAGAGTAGGAAGCTCTAATGTTATACATGAGAGATGCTCTTGATTTAGACATGCAATACCCAAATGTTTAGGTTATTCTCATCTTAGTTTCCACCAAATCCATGGTGATTACCAATGAAAAATTGAGAATCTCATGACCTATCATCAAATTATAACCACTCACATCAAAGACTTCATTTCTTTCACCATCTAGCTTATCCATTGAGATTAAAATTATATTGTTGATTCCCTTACTTTTGAAGCATCTCTTTTTTATTCATACCAAGTTCTTTCTAATCCCACTTTTCTTATCCAAATAATAAAATATCCATCTTATATTCAACCCAAAGATTTGATTATCTACCATATTGAGGATATCACCTTTTGATAAAATACATGGTACAAAGACATCATTCAATTTATAGAACATCAAACTTATCTTCCTAACCTCAATTCCCATGAAAAGACTCATATTCATAAACAAGATTTTAATTATGTATTCTAATATAACATATTTTATTATCAAAATGTCGAAGGTACCTTACTTCATTATGTTATGAAAGATGAGGTTCCTCCTCTCCTTGAACAAGCACACAGAGTCATTTGTGGTGGCCACTATAGTGAACATGCTACAACCTAAAAATGTCTATTTATGGGATACTTTTGGCCCACTCCTAAAAAAGACACCATCAAATTTTATAAAAACTTTACTCCTTACCAAATTCAAGATGATCTAATTCATTCAAATTTATTCAATCTTCAAACTATTGAATCTCTATGGCCATTATCCATGTGGGGATTAGATCTCATCAGAAAATTACCTTGAACTCAAGATGGGCATGTCTTTATCATCACAACTACTAAATATCTCCCCAAGTGGATCAAAGATATGCCCCTCATTAATGTCACCTATACCACCATCTTAAAATTCATCCTTAATCAAATCATTTACCAATTTGGTGTCCCTCCTACTATCATTTTAGATAATAGTGTTGATTTCAAAAACAAGGATGTCAAACATCTCTATGCTAAATTTAAAATCAATCATAAATTTTCCACACCCTATCATCCACAATGTAACGGCCAAGCTGAGGCCACCAAAAAAATATTAAAAAATTATCCAAAAGATAATTTTTGAAACCCACATGGATTGGCACCTTCATCTCTATCCTACTCTTTGAGCCTATCAGAATAACATATATATTTCCACTGGGGAAAAGTCATTCTCTTTATTTTATGGTTGTGATTAAATCCTTCTATTAAAATTTGAGCTTCCTTCTCTCTGTATATCTCTTCATGGTATCATACCTAATGAATAATTATGTGAAGCTCCCCTTCATGCCCTTGATCTCTTTGATTAATGTCATATTTTTGATTTGTAACACAATCACCAATACAAGGACCATATTGTTAAATATCATAATAAACATGTTAAAATCTTCACATTGAATATTGGTGATCTTGTCCTTAAATTAGATTACACTCATGAAAAATAAGGTAACTACACTTGAAAATTGTGGCATCCCTATTCAATCAAAGATATTCCTGGTCTAAGTTCTTATTGCCTTCAAACCAATGAAGTCCATGTTTTCAAAGATCCCACCAATGCACAATTCCTCAAAAAGTATTTTACCCAATCTATTTTCATGCTTCATATATACTATCTATATAAAACCTTTTTTAGGACACTTACATGTATCTCACCCTCTATAGTTATTCTCTTTTCAAAAAACTTAGTCTTTCCTTTTTGGTATTTTGGTTTCCCTTTTTCTCATGATTTGCATTGTAAAACTATGCATAGGACCTGGTCATCCTCATGATGTATTATAGTTTATTTATTTTCATAGCTTTGGGCACCCTCATGGGTTTCTCTTTTATTATATATAGTGTAATACCATGGATAGGACCTAGCCTTCCTCATAAAATCATAATCCTATTATTCATTTTTATAGAATGTGTTTTACAATAGTTACACGTGTCGATCCTTGTTGTCAACTTTATCTTTTTGATTCTTTTTATAGATGAAATTAGCATAAAATTATATATTATCATGTTTTTTCCATTTACCTCATTTATTATGATAAGGAATAACACATTACTGTCATTGTATCACTTTTTCACCCGTTGTCACTTTTTTATGATTTTAAGTAATTCAATTTTTTTCATGTTTCATTCCTCTTGATTTCCTTTCCTTTTCACTCCACATTAGATAAGATAAGGTCAAATTCAATATAGAACTTTTATTTCACCTATATTTACAAGCCTCTTAGATACCATGCTCTCTAATTTATCATTTTTAGCACCAAGTCCTAATGATTCAAATTAAAGTCATCTTTAGTACCCATGTTTGGTTTTTCAAATCTTTATGGAGGAGGAATAAAAAAATCCATTAATAAATTTAAAATCAAAATCATTTGAATAAAAAGAAATGATATATAAAAGGAAAAATATAAATATAAAAAGTCAAAATTACACCAAAAGGCATGATTACAATCATATTTTCTATCTTTAATCAAAGCTCAAACTCCATAGTTGGCACAATAAAGCCAAGGTTCATTGGGGTACAGTAGGCCAGTAAATTGGAATAGTAAAATTCAACAAACTCTATGGTGATCACTAATTTCTCACATAAGTACCCAATCTTCACATTAGACTGACCACTCTATAAGTGGTCTTGAAGAACAAGGAACATGTTGTGGGAAGGTAGGTGTATTTTAATTTTCATGCATATAGCCTTCATAGGATGATCTACATACTTCATTTGTTGATCTAAGACTTGTGTGACTAAATGAATTTATTTAGTCATTAAGGTAAAAATTCTTCTTGTTTTAACAAACATAATTTGAGTGTCTTGACTTTGATAAAGAGTTCATCTAACTTGGTTTTTCCTTCATTTTCCCCTCTACTCATTTCCTTTCCCCCTTGATAAGCATATGTGATTCTAAATCTATTTTCCCTTTTTATATATTTCCTTCTTCATAACATCCTAAAAACATGCTAGAACTACTTTTTTATAGTTTTATCTATCCTTAGAATAAGATAATATGTCTGAGTGAATAGGATTTACATTCTTTACACCATGCCTCTACATTTATAGATGTGCCTTGATTTTATTTTACAATTTGTTATTATTGTACTACCCCTTTTTGTAGACATGTGCGTCCATTTTTACTTTCATGTACTTTTTCCTTTATTAAGTGATGTCAGCTTGTTACTTATCACTCATCAATGTTGTTTTCCCTTTTATGTACCTTTTTCCATTGATGATTGATTAAGGATTGTTACTGCTCACTCAATATTATTTTACCATTTTTTCTTATCCATATTTGTGTAATGATTGTTACTAATTCCAAATTGGTTTTTAATTACCATATTTTTGACATGTGTCCTTGGTTTTATTTGGTGAGTTTTCCTTTCTTACTTCAAGTTTAGTTATTTGAGTGTTTTGGTCTTTAGTAGACTAGGCTTTTTCAGTTACCTAATTTACTCTAAATTTTGACTTGGTTATTTGGTCTAGCATAATACTTGTCACCCAAGATTTCCAAATTTACAAGTATGTCTCATCCACATAACATTAGTTATCTTGGCTTTCCTATGTTTGTTTGTTTATGATATTTCATTTTTTATTCTTGGGTTTGACTAAAGCAAACTCTATACCCTCCACAATCAAAACTACAAACACAACATATAACCATCTAGCAATAAAGGTAAGCCAAGGTATGCATAAATTTAATTTTTATTTATTTCCCTTTCCATAATTTTATTTTAGTTATTTTTTATTTAAAATATTGTAACTTTTTTAGCCTCAACATTATGTGTGACTATGTTCTTTCTCAAAGTACCATCCCATATTATAACATCCCCTATTCAAGTGGGGAATATATACATACATAATATTTTCAAACTTTTATCAAATACTAATACTTTATTCTTGAAAGAACCCATTGAGACTCAATCTCTTTGAGTGCACACCCTAAGGGGTGCATCAAGAAATGGGTGGGCAAACCACTAGTGCTTTCTAGGATTATTATCCCTTATTTCCATTTATTACCAATCTAACCATCTCCTAAAACATTCCCCTAATCTATTACCCCTCTTTTGCACACTCCTCTAGTCATTTCCCATCTTTTTTACCTATTTTCCTTATCTTAACCCCCTTTCAATAGTTTATAGTACTAGGTCAACTAGGTCAACCCTATACTCTTATGGGTGAACTTCATTTATGGTCTAGATCGACTCTTGGCTGACCTAGCATGTGACCTAGCGAGTTTTTATTCATAACAGTAGTAGGTTGACTAGCTTGGTCTTATCAACCAAAACTTTTAGAAGGGATTAGGTTTAAATTAACCTATAAATACAAGATAATTTCATCATTCTATATCATGATCAAGAGTTATTATTCACTTGTTCTTATTTAAAATTTACTCTTCCACCATTCTACTTGAGGATTTTTAGCTTAGGGTTTATACTTAAAAAATCTAGTCTTGTGAAAAATTCTTATATGCTATGGACTTTCTTAGTTATCCTTACAAACCATAAAAACCTCTTGTGAAGCCCCATTGGCTAAGGGAGAGATTGCATCTCAATGGGTTCATATTTTAGATAAGTATTTTCTAACTTTGATCCTCTTTTTAGTATATAGAAGTAGCATAAGTATTGTGTTTGAATAATATTACTTTTCTTATCCATGCCTTAGCATCTTACTCATACATAGCTTAATTTATATTCTCTTATGCATGTTTATTTATATTTTTTTACTTACACTCATATTGTGCCACAAGGTTTAGTGAGCACTAGATTAGATTTCTTTTCTTGACTTGTTATTAGTATAGTGAATATGAAAACATAGGGCTAAGTTGGGGCTATTACACGATTGTGCTTGACTCAAGGCTTTGTAACCCTCCCTAGTATTGTTGTTGTGATAATTTGACACCCTAATTAGATCTAGTGGATCCAAATATTGGTCATTTTTCTAATTATCTAATGTATCCCCAATCAAAAGTGTAAGTATGATGTATCTTCTCCAAGTTAGGATTGCTTTTTAGACATGATGCATTTTTGATTGCATATACTACTCCTATAATGAAAGCAAGAGTAGTAAAAGTAGATAATAAACTTTTTTCCTACCCACCATTAATGGTACCACAAATAAATCAATTATTGTCTCCATCTAAACCCTTCACCTATAATGTTGACACACCTTCATGGTATAATACTAATAAATTTTATTGGTTTCATGATTATGTGGGTTATTCTAGTGAAACATGTCACAGGATTGTCAAATTTAATGTTTATATTATGTTAGGAGACATATTTTACCATGATTCTATTATTAAATTAAATCATCATGATTATATTAAAGTATCCCAAAACATACAAGTTATTAAAACCATATCTTCCAAACCTCAAAAATCTTATTATACCTCTAACACATAACATTAAAATGATAATATTTATGTAATTGATGCTGATTATGATCAATTTTATACCAATTCTCATTTTAGAATAGAAAAAGTAAACTATAGATGAAAACTTGCTCATAAAGACCCTGTCACCAAACCCAAGAAACCCTCCATCAAGGAACAACTAATAGGAGATCTTAAAACTACTACACCCATATCTATCAAATCAAATGAGGAAACACTTACATAACTAGAACCCTAAGCTAGATCTCCTATTCTTATGAAAAAAATTGTACCTCATAAACCTCATGTTGAATATTCATCCTCTAAAGCACATTGGAAATTTTTAGAAGAACTTAATTCAATTCCTTATAAAATTCCCCTTATAGAATTAGTTTTTACTTCTTCATATCATCACAAATTTCTCATGCAATAATTACAAAATATTGAAGAACCATAATCACTTCTATCAACCCTTATCTTATATAAGTACATATAACTAAAACCATTTCCATATCTTATAAATCATTCATCAAATTTATTGAAGAGGATATGACTAATGATTAAATTCCTTTTCAAGTTGACAATCTACCCCTTTTTATTAAAATTGTGATCAATAGTACAGTTATTCAAAAAGTCTTAGTAGATTAAGGATTATGTATTAATGTTACCTCTCTTTGGTTAATTAAATAAATCATATACACCAAAGAAAATATTAAACAAACATGTCTCATATTTAGAATATTTGGTAAAAATAAATAAAAAAACCACTTGGTTGCATTTAGATCCAACTTACTATCAAATATAAGATAATTATTACTAATATCATGTTTATTGATATACCATTATCTTACAACATACTCCTTTGTTTCCCATGGATGCATCATATACATGATATTGCTTCTTCATGTAGTCAATGTATCAAATTCATTCATAATGGAAAAGGTTACAAACATGAAGTTGATCCTAATCCATGGAGTATACAACTAACAAATCCTAAATCTCAATATTGCATTCCAAGTATTCCCCACATCAATAGTTTACTCTACCTGAATTTGTTAACATGAATCCTAATTTACATGTTACTCTCACTAATTTAGATGATGATGAACCAGATGAATTACAAAACACTTGTAATACCACTATATTACCTTCTCATATTATTGACTAGATTATGCCTTGTTTAATTTCACATGATCTCACCATTCCTATAATTGATGATACTATTGATACCCCCCCCCGCCACTCCATGTAATGCCTATGAAATCTTCTTACACATAAGATGACTTTACATGTGATGAGTATGGAGTGGCAAAATTTCAAGATCCTTTGACCATGTATCCTAAAAAATTTAGAAATTTAGGTGTTTCAATTACTAATTTTACCATATAAATATATTCATGCACTATTTATTACACTTATCATGATAATTATATCATGGCCTAAGCCCAATCATGATATTTAGATGTAAAACATTATCAAAAGACAATAGAAAAAATACATGACTTCAATCTTGATGTTCATGTAATTAATATATCATCTAATATTGAATCATATCCTAAAGGTTATGTATTTCATATTAATCCACCACTATTAGACACCCCATGGGTATTTAAATAAATCTTGACTCAAGAATCTTATAAAATTTCTACATGAACTAATATAATACAAACTACTATCCCAAAAATAAACATTTTGCTACTTATGATCACATCAATACCATTGAGGTTATACAACTTAATATGAAGGAATCTTAATTTATTAAACAAACTAATCCAAACATTACCAAACTAGTTTACCCTACACAATCAAATATCCCTAATATAGAATATATACCGACTATTACACTAGAAATTACCTTAAACACTAAAGCCACAAATATAAGACAAATATAGCCTAAATATGATATTAATAATAATAATAATAATAATAATAATAA
The DNA here is from genome assembly GCA_037957365.1 of Torreya grandis. Classification (NCBI taxonomy): domain Eukaryota; kingdom Viridiplantae; phylum Streptophyta; class Pinopsida; order Cupressales; family Taxaceae; genus Torreya; species Torreya grandis. The sequence goes on along the minus strand of JARHVA010001285.1, from coordinate 1,221,629 downwards.
TAATAATAATAATAATAATAATAATAATAATAATAATAAAATAATTAATATAAAATTGGATGTTGGATACTATAGACCCTTACCTATGTTTCCTAGTGATGAATCTATATTTGATCTCCTCCATGTTATATAACCTCAACGTCCATGCTAACATCATAAACCTGGTAACTTTTATCAAAATATTCCTTTTTTTAATAATCTCATCACTAGTGTGGATCCTAAAACACATCCTAATTATTCCCTCCCTCTTGATCCATACCATTTATAAGATAAAAAGGCTATGCTCATCAAATAAACTATAAAAATAGAATATGGTATAGTGACATGTCCTCAACCTATTACCATTTATAAAGAGATCACTCTTGAAAAGCATGATATTAGAAAAATATCATGAATCATTCACTTGGTCATATTAATATATTACAATAATTGATCCTAGCATCATTTTATAGAACATCATCACTTATATAGATGTTAAACCTATTAGACAAAAGCAATAAAATTTCCCCTTGAGATTTATAGCTTATTTCATAAATAAATCATTAGGATTTTAGATTCTAAATTCATTAAACCTATGGAATACTCATAATGGGTCTCAAACATTATTCTTATTCATAAAAAAGTTACACTTATTATTATATGTATTAAATTTCATAATATCAATTTAGTATGTCCAAAAGATAAATTTACGCTATCTTTAATAGATGTTATCATTGATTCTATTGCGAATGAAATGTTATCACTCATGGATGGTTTATCAAGATATAATCAAATTCACATAGCTCCTAAAGATAAAAACATAAAACAACATTTACCAAATAATGGGGACCTATTATTGCAATAATTTTTTTTTTCAATATTAAAAATTCTAGAGGCACCTATCAACATGTAATGATCTATATTTTTCATGATATTATTCACTAAATTGTAAAAACTTATGTGGATGATCTCATTTCCAAATATAAAATTCATAAATCTCACATCCATGATTTAACTATCATTTTTAATTGACTCATTAAATGTAAATCCATATTTAATTCATTTAAATGTGTATTCAGAGTTACATCTAGTAAAATTCTAGGTTTTATAGTATTCGTTAGAGGCATTGATGTCGATCCCACTAAAATTAAAGATATCATCAACATGCCTATTCCTTGCTCTATTCCTAACATATAAACATACCTTAGAAATTTGGGGTTAATTTGTTGGTTTATTCCATAAATGGCTTACCATATTTAATTCATCAATTCTCTTATAAAAAGTTATAATGCTCTAGAATGGACAAATTCATGCCAAAAATCATTTGATAGTATGAAAGAATATTTGTTTCATCCTCCCACTCTTCATCCAACTTCAAATTATTATCCATTAATTCTATATATATCCTCTACCCCCATGTAAGTTAGGGCAATGCTTCACCAACAAGATGATATTGGAATAGAATATGTTATTTTCTATATTAGTTGAGGTTTAATTGATTATGAAAAACATTATACCAAATTATAATATGATTGCCTCATTATATATTTTAGTAATGAAAAACTCCATGATTATATGCTCTATCAAACCACTTATTTCATTATCTATTCTGATAGGCTTCATCATTTCTTATCCAAATCTTTCCTACCT